>PITA01009462.1:0-77659 GCA_004023965.1 Spilogale gracilis | reverse complement strand
GCTGAGGTCAAGTCCCCAGTGGAGGCCAAGTCCCCAGAGAAGGAGGAGGCCAAGTCCCCTGAGAAGGCCAAGTCCCCAGTGAAGGAGGAGGCCAAGTCCCCGGAGAAGGCCAAGTCCCCAGTGAAGGAGGAGGCCAAGTCTCCTGAGAAGGCCAAGTCCTCAGTGAAGGAGGAGGCCAAGTCCCCGGAGAAGGCCAAGTCCCCAGTGAAGGAAGAGGCTAAGTCCCCTGATAAGGCTAAGACTCTTGATGTTAAGTCCCCAGAAGCCAAGACTCCAGCAAAGGAAGAAGTAAGGTCCCCTGCAGACATCAAATCTCCTCAAAAGGCAAAAAGCCCTGTCAAGGAGGAGGTCAAGTCCCCAGAGAAGGTCAAATCTCCTGTGAAAGAAGAGACCAAGGCTCCTGAGAAAGAGGTCACAAAGAAGGAAGAGGTAAAGTCCCCCATAAAGGAGGAAGAGAAACCCCAGGAAGTTAAAGTCAAAGAGCCCCCAAAGAAGGTAGAGGAAGAGAAAGCTCCAGCCACATCAAAAGCTGAGGAGAAGAAGGACAGCAAGAAAGATGAGGTGCCAAAGGAGGCTCCAAAACCTGAGGTCCAGGAAAAGAAGGAACTTGCTGTGGAGAAACCCAAAGAATCCAAAGTTGAAGCCAGGAAAGAGGCTGAAGATAAGAAGAAAGCAGTGACCCCAGAGAAGGAGGCTCCTGCCAAGGGGAAGGAAGAGGCCAAACCCAAAGAGAAGGCTGAGGTGGCCAAGAAGGAGCAAGATGATACCAAGGCCAAAGAACCTAGCAAAGTAGCAGAGAAGGAGCCAGAAAAGCCAAAGAAGGAAGAGACACCAGCAGCACCTGAGAAAAAAGATGTCAAGGAGACCAAGAAGCCTGAGGAGAAACCTAAAGCAGAAGCCCAAGCCAAAGAAGAGCCCAGCAAGGAGGCCCCCACACCTGGCAAAGCCAAGACAGAAAAGGCTGAGAAATCCTCTAGCACAGACCAGAAAGACAGCAAGCCTCCAGAGAAGGCCACAGAAGACAAGGCTTTGAAGGCGGAGAAGTAAGGCAGGGAGAAAGGACTCTCCAGAACAGCCAAAGAAACTCAGGAGGGCCCGGGAGTTCAAGGGTCAACATAATAGATTTTCACTTTTTCTCCCTTTTCTTTATATAAGAAGAAACTTTGCTTAGATCATGGGGCCCTCCTTCACCAAACAGGAATTTCTATTAGCAATATGTTAGCAAGAGAGGGTGTTCCCAGTCCCCGGCCCTACAGCCCAGACTCTCCCCTGGTGATGGACAGTTATGTTATGATAGCTTACGTAGCCGGCTGTGATCTATGCCGAATGCCACATGTAAACCCTTGACTATAAAAACTGACCCTCTCCTTTCCCGATAAGTGCATTTATTACCTGTATGTGCAATCGACAGATGACCGCAATAATGAATGAGCAGTTAGAAACACATTATGCTTGAGATGTCTTAACCTATTCCTGAATGCCTTCTGTTTTCCAAAGGAGTGGCGAGCCCTTGCCCAGAGCTCTCTACCCTGGAAGAGCTGGAGCAGGTGGGCTGGGCACTGGCCACTGAATCATGCCAGGGCGCACTTTTCCACTGAAGTCCACTTTCAATTGCTTCTGTGCAATAAAACCAAGTGCTTATAAGATGAATATGTTTCTGCTGTTATTTATTCTCTTACCCCCGGCAGGCTGGGGGACAGGGCGAAGGGAAATCTAGATGTCCTACTCAAGGCACCAGAGGACAGTGAACAGAGGTTGCCTGCAGCTATGGGACCAGTTAACGTGGCCTTTCTTGGGCTATTTCCTGGACACGAACCATGTGCCAGGCAATGTGCTAGGTACTTTATGGTTTTGTACATAGGTGGCCTGGTGCATGGTGCGCAGCGCATGGACCACCTACATTAGCATCATCTGGGAGCCATATAGAAACGCAGATGCCTTGATTCCACCCTGGACAACTGAATCAAAATGTGAGGCGGAGGCCTGGGAAAGCACATGCTTTACCAACTCCCCCTTGATTCTGATGCACATTGAAGCCTGAGAACGGGTGAGGTCCTGTAGATATTAGCCTTCTGAATGAGGGGCCCTATGTTGCTAACGCACCTGTTGTGAAGACTGCAGTCACCACCATTGGGAACAATGTCAGTAGTCACTTCACTGGACTCTAACGCACTTCTCCAGCGACGATTCTGAAGGCTGCATTGTTCTTGTGGATTTACGTGGGGTCTTAATGCTAACATTCTTGTGTGGTTTCCAACTTTGTGTTTGCTTCTAGCACTTGTCCTAGGAATTGCTTCTTTCCCTGCCCAGCCAAGTGGTTCTCAGAGCCACCATATTTTCTAATTGCCCTATACTACGGGTCGCTGGGGATTGTTCCAAGAATGACCACCTGACCCCAGATGAGCCAGTGAGAACGCCTCTTGGGATTGCAAACTTGGACCATGTTGGCTGTCAGGTTTCTCCTTGTTGAGGGTAGGTGGGTAAGAAAATCAGTAGCTATGGGCCACCATTTTTCCATCATTGTGGAAGTTAGTCTGTGAGAAATAGATGGACAGAGACAAGATACCTGGAGAATCATTTTAGACTTCAGGTCCTTGATCTTGATGTTCTTTTCCATGGCTTATTGGCCATTCTTTGAGCTGATAAAGTTTTGCCAAAGCTCATTTGGGATATAGCTCTGTCATATGCAACTGGAAAGGTATTGAATAATGTAGTGACTGGGGGCACCTGGGGGGCTCAGTCGTTAAGCGTCTGCCTTCAGCTCAGGTCATGATCCCGGAGACCCTGGATCGAGCCCCGCATCGGGCTCCCTGCTCGGCGGGAAGCCTGCTTCTCCTTCTCTCACTCCCCCTCCTTGTGTTCCCTCTCTGGCTGTGTTTCTCTCCCAAATAAATAAAATCTTTAAAATAAAAAAAAAATCTAAAAAATAAAAGTACTTCAAAATAAAGTCTTTTTTAAAAAATATTTTATTTATTTATTTGACAGAGAGATCACAAGCAGGCAGAGAGGCAGGCAGAGAGAGAGGAGGAAGCAGGCTCCCCGCTGAGCAGAGAGCCCGATGTGGGCCTCGATCCCAGGACCCTGAGATCATGACCTAAGCTGAAGGCAGTCGCTTAACTAACTGAGCCACCCAGGCGCCCCTTAAATATCTTTGATTCAGCCAATGTCCACAGGAGACAAGAAGGGGCTTGTCTAGATTTGAATTCAAGTCATCAGCTTTGGTACCATCATGATCATCACTTTCCAAGAACTGGGTGCTAGGCTACACGTTTTATATCCACAGTCTAACAAAAGCCCAATGAAATGAGCACTTACTGAACCTGCATTTCTCAGTTGAGAAAACTTGAGGTTCAGGGAAGTGACTTTGCCTAAAGTCCCAGAGCCAGGAAGATGTGGAGGCGTGATTTAAGTTTGAACCTATCTGGTCACAGAGCCCAGACCCTTCCCTTCTTTGCCATTCTTCCTCCTAACATATTACGTGGCCACCCCAAACCAGATGCTGTATGCATTTGGAATACCAGAAGCCCCAACCTCCCTAAGTGATATCATTTTCATGGTGACCCCAAGTGGCACAGGCAGGGGAAGGATCTGTCCCAGCCATTCCTCCTCTTTGCCCTAAGTGGACATGCGTACAGGGCTGGAGGCAGGATTAGCTGGCCAGATACTGACTAGGACTAACTTTAACTATCTGCCAAACAAAATAATTCTCCCTCTGAGAGGATAGCAAACCTTAGGAAAAACCAATAGAATCAATTTGCTAAGAAATTGCTTGTCAGATGTCAAGGGCCTGGGGGATACAGACGATCCCTGAAAAGCAGCTGACTGCTTGGGGATGTGCCTTCCTGTGGACTAGCTCTTGGTTCAGCGAACAAAGCTGGGTTGATGGAAAACATCCTTCGTTTTTTTCCCAGGGGAGTTGTTTCAGAAAGTCTAGGTTAGGCTCTGTCTGCGCTAATGAACAACTACATCTCCGTGGTGTAGCCCAAAGAAAGCATCTTTCTCACTCATGCTATACATCCAGTGGGGGTCGGCAGGGGTCTCTGTTCATAGTGGTCACTCAAGAGCCAAGCTCACAGGTGATCCATCGAGATCATTTCCAAGTTCACTGAGGCAGGGAGACAGAATGTGACAAACCATGCACAGGCTCTTAGGAAGTCCTACCTGGAAGTGATGCAGGTCTCTCCTGGAGACATTGCCCTGGTCAAGGCATCTCAGTTACATCTCATGTGAGAGGAGACAGGTGGTCTTCAGTCTTACTGAAGTGCTAGAGAAGAGGGGGAACTTTAGGGGCAGCACTGATAACTCTACAGCAATGTTCCAGAGAATTCTGACCAGCAGCTCCTGAAGAGAGGTCCTGGAGGTTCCCATATTTATCAGCATTATTTCTGCAGCAAGTAGTTAAAACAGAATCAAATGAGGTGTTTTTTTTTTCTTTTTAAAGATTTTATATATTTATTCGACAGAGAGAAAGATCACAAGTAGGCAGAGAGGCAGGCAGAGAGGAGGAGGAAGCAGGCTCCCTGCTTAGCAGAGAGCCCAATGTGGGCCTCAATCCCAGGACCCTGAGATCATGACCTGAGCCGAAGGCAGGGGCCTAAACCCACTGAGCCACCCAGGCGCCCCAGAATCAAATGAGTTTAAGCAAAATAGTATTGCTACTGATAATTAATAATGATAAATATATCAGCTTATACAACCAAGGAGTTCAAGAAGGTTGAGTTGCTTCAGATAAAGCTAGATCCAGGGGAATTCTCAAGCGGTATTCCTCAAGATGCTGCCAGTCCTTCGCCACCTCTTGGCTGTTTTCTTTTGTGTAGGCTTCATTCTCAGGCAGGACCTCTCCCTGTGGCTTACATGCCACCGGTTGAGTCAGCTCAGAGTGGGGAAGAGAATGCTTGCTCCATATTTCAGGAAAAGTCCAGGGGGGCGCCTGGGTGGCTCCGTGGGTTGAAGCCTCTGCATCCGGCTCAGGTCATGATCTCAGGGTCCTGGGATCGAGTCCCACATCGGGCTCTCTGCTCAGCGGCGAGCCTGCTTCCTCCTCTCTCTCTGCCTGCCTCTCTGCCTACCTGTGATCTCTCTCTCTGTGTCAAATAAATAAAATAAAATCTTAAAAAAAAAAGTCCAGGAGTTGGTTCTCATTGGGCCAGTGAAGTCACATGCTCCTCTGCATGCACCCGACACAGATGAACTAAGATGTGATCACTTGCCCATGCCTAGAGCTGGGGAAATATGTCACGTCTCTCAAACTGAAATTGAGAGTTTGGGAGGTGTGGTTCCCAAAGAAAATTAGGCGTATTGTTATTAGAAGAAAAAGGAATGGATGCAAGACAGTAACAATAAATATCCACAGTACCCGTAGCAGAAGATCCAAATGAGCAGTAATACCCAGTGTTAGTGGCTATGCAGCAAAACCTGAATTTTCTGAAACTAATGGTTGGAATGAAAATGGACAAAACCTTCCTGGAAGGCATTCTAATGAGATTCATCAGAAGCTTAAAAGCTGAGATATTCTAACCAAAGTGTGCCACTTTGGGGAATGTATCCTAAATTAATAACCAGGTCTATATAGAAATATTTAAATATAAAATATATTCACTTCAGCTTTGTTTATATTTTGGAAAAGTGGAAAGTACCCCGAATATACAATAATAGAAGAATGGCTAAATAAATTAAATTACATTTATATTAGTAAACATTTTGCAGAGAAAAAGAAAAGTTCTTTTTTCAATTAAAATTTTTTTTTAAATTTATTTGAGAGAGAGTAAAACAAGAGAGATCACAGAGGGAGAGGGAGAAGCATGCTGAGCAGGGAGCCCAAAGCAGGGCTCAATCCCAGGACCCTGAGACCATGACATAAGCTGAAGGCAGATGCTCAACTGACTGAGCCACCCAGGTGCCCCAAAACCTAGCTTTTAATGTTAAAAATATCAATGGGATGTGGTAGACATCTATAGAACATTCCATGCAAATGCACATGAACTGTTTTCCAGGAGAGACCATATATTAGGCCAAAAACAAGTCTCAGCAAATATAAAAAGACTGAAATTCACAAGTATGTGAAAATTAAATAACACACTTCTTAATAACCAAAAGATCAAAGAAGAAACCATGGGGGAAATTGGAAAAAACTTTGGGATTGAGCGTCTGCCTTCAGCTCAGGTCATGATCCCAGAGTCTGGGGATCCAGCCCGGCCTCTGGCTCCCTGCTCCGCGGGAAGCCTGCTTCTCCCTCTCTCACTCCCCCTGCTTGTGTTTCCTCTCTAGCTGTGTTTCTCTCTCTGACAAATAACTAAATAAAATCTTAAAAAAAAAAAAAAAAAAAAAGACGGGCACCTGGGTGGCTCAGCTGGTTAAGTGTCTGCCTTCGGCACGGATCATGGTCCCGGAGACCCGGGATCGAGTCCCACATCGGGCTCCCTGCTCGGCGGGAAGCCTGCTTCTCCCTCTCTCCCTGCCCCTGCTTGTGTTCCCTCTCTGGCTGTGTTTCTGTCAAATAAATAAAATCTTAAAAAAAAAAAAGGTTAATTTTACGCCATGTGAATTGCAACTCAATAGATTTAAAAAACTGTGGCAAAATACATAGGAAATTCACCACTAGTGATATTTAGTACATTCATAATATTGTGCAATCATTACCAGTATCTAGTTCCAGGATACCCCTTATCCATTAAGCAGTCTTTCCCATTCCTCCCACCCCTGCTTCCTGATAACCACTACTCTGCTTTCTGTCTCTAATGATTGTATTCCAGATGTTTATATAAATGAAATCATAAAATACGTGACCTTTCGTGCCTGGCTTCTCTCTGAGAATAGTCTATCCTGAAGGTTGTAATACCAACCATGAGGTAGATGTGGGGAAGGAGGTGTTTTCGCTGCTTGGTTTTCGCTAAAGCCTGAAGATTCTTTAACAATCATATATAAATATCAGCCTTATATAGTGCATTAATTATAAAAATAGCTTTCTGCCTTTCTTCCTGTCCCAAATCTGAGTTTACTTGTTAAATTGAGTATTTCACTTTAGTCTTCTCTTGACAGACTCTAAACTTCATGTACTAATTCATTCAAGAAATATTTATTGATCTCCTGTTGTGTATCAACCCTGTGCAAGGCCCTGGGGATGTAAAGGCGAGCAAAATAGAAGTGTGTTTCTGCCTTTTCTGGAGCATGCAGTCTAGTGGAAAAACAAATATTGAAAACACAAATGGCTGCATAATAACATATGTTACATGTTCCATCCTAGTGGGTCTCCATTGGCTTTTAGTTCCCTAGCCTCCATTCTTTTCTCATGAAAAGAGAAACCACATCTCCCCACTAAGGTCAGATGATAGAATGAATAATGGTCCTCCAAAGATATCCATGTCCTAATCCCTAGAACCTCCAAATGTTACCATATATGGCATAAGGACTTTGTAGATGTGATTAAGTCAAGCACTTAGAGATGGGAGATTATCCTGGATTACCCAGATGGGCCCACTGTCATCACAAGGCTCCTTACTAGAGGGAGCAGGTGTCAGAGTTAGAGAAGGAAGTGATGTGATGATAGAAGCAGAGACTGGAGCGGGGCCTGGGTGGCTCAGTCGTTAGACGGCTGCCTTCGGTCATGATCCCAGGGTCCTTGGGTGGAGCCCGTGTCTGGCTCCCTGCTCAGCGAGGAGTCTGCTTCTCCCTCTCCCCCTCACCCTGTTTGTGCTCTGTCAAATAAATAAATAAAATCTTAAAAAAACCTAATAAATTATGATATACCCATTGAATGGAATAGTATGCAGCTATAAAGAATGAGGAAGTTCTTTATATCTGCACTGATATGGAAGAATGTCTAAGACATTAAAAAAATCAAGAGGCAATACAATGCATGTAGCATGGTATTAGGCACAAAGATGGAAAAATAATTTGTGTTTTCTTACAGAATGTTAAAGGATACAAAAGTAAGCAAGTTGGTTGCTTATTTGTGAGAGAGATGGGAACTAGGCAGGTGGGAGATAAGATTGGCGGCAAAACCTTTCACTGTATTTCACTTCTGGCTTCTGCTTTCTGAATGTTGCGAATGAGTTACTTATTCTAAAAATCAAATTAAGAATTTTGTACACTATGGTCTAATTTTAGTCAGACAACAAATAAACACATATGAAATTGGAAAATACAAAATACCCAGCCGTGAGTGGTTATTCTGTATACAGTGGGAAATAAATATTGTACTGGTCCTGTGATTGGTTTTAGGTCCTTCATGTAGGACTTTATATCTCAACTTGTTAGACTGGATCCATCTTAGCTTTTTTTAAAAAATATTTTATTTATTTATTTGAGAGAGAGAGAAAAAGCGGGGGGAGGGGAGTTTGAAGGGTCATAGGGAGAAGCAAGGAGCCTGATGCAGGACTCAATCGACTCTTAGTCACTGAGCCACCCAGGTGCTCCGGGGTCCATCTTTAAAATATTTTGGGATGTTCCCATCTATTGACTCATTACCAGCCTCAGAAGGTAGTGTTGTTTTCTTTCTCTGTTTAGATCATCTATGGAGACAGTGAGAACGCCAGGTTAGCAGAGGGTGTGGCAAGAGCCCAGGAAGTTGAGGTGACCCCTTAGTGGGAACCAGGACATAGGCAGGGCACAGACATCAGGGAACAGGTGTGCTGTTAACAGGCTGCGGTTGGCCTAGTGACAGGTAGTGAGAGCTCGGCTCCAACTGAGGACATAGCCCAGCTTCGCCACAACTGATGGGAACTGCTGCTGGCAATCCTTGCCAGGACCGGACTGGAGAGAGCTGGGCTTCCACAGCCCGGGAATACTCTGGCCGTGGAGTGGCACATCAGGCAGCGAAGGCCTTCCTCATTTAGAGGCCTTTTCTCCAGGCCGACACCTAGAAGGCAAGGACGGAATCCCTCCCCTTTGCTGAGCAATGCTAGGTGCTGGGCACCGGGTTGCTAAGAGTTGATACTTAATCCCTACCACCACTCCCAGTTGCAGATGGGGCCCCCCAAAGCTTAGAGGGAGTCAGGCAAATGGCCCAAGGTTGCACAGTTGCTCAAGTGTGAAACAAGGACCTGATAGGTTAGTTTGACACTAAGCTGGAACTTTTTTTTTGTTTTTGTTTTTAAGATTTTATTTGAGAGAGCACGGGCAGGGTGAGCAGCAGAGGGAGGGAAAAGCAGGCTGGATCCCAGGACCTTGAGGTTATGACTTAAGCTGAAGGCTGACGCCCGCCCGACCGACTGGGCCACGAAGGTGCCCCTAAGCTGTAACTTTTTTTTTTTTTAAGATTTTATTTATTTGACAGAGAGAAACACAGCTAGAGAGGGAACACAAGCAGGGGGAGTGAGAGAGGGAGGAGCAGGCTTCCCGCAGAGGCTTAACCACTGCGCCACCCAGGCGCCCCCTAAGCGGTAACTCTTGACCACCACAGTGCTCTCGGTGTATGTGTGTTGCTGAAATGGACGAATGCCCAGCAAGAGTGCCAGCCTGAAACTATGCTGGGCCTGGAGCTAGTCTTATAAAAAGGAAAGTCTTGGAGGCAGATAGACCTGCTGAGGGCTCATTCTGGGTGCCTAGCTCAAGAAAGCCTCTGGGCATGGATGCGTCATTTAACCCTCTGAGCTTCAGTTCTTCCATCTGTAAAAATGAAGGGAATGTGTCTTATTGGTGGCCTGTTGTAATTAAATAGGACAATGAATGGAAAATTGTGACTAGCACAGGGCCCGACCCAAAATAGATGCTTAACATCTGCTCTCAATAGAGAGCCTGCTGGACACCATGTAAAGGACAGAGGTGGGGCTAGAGACAGGGAGAGTTCCTGTCGCAGTCTCGCAGCTCTGCTCCTTCCCTGGGACAGGACTTTTAGCCATTTTCCCCACAGTGATCAACACAAACACCCTTAAAATAAAAAGAGGCTTTTGGATTTATTTGTAGAGAAAAGAGGAGAGAGCAAGCTGGGTAGAAAATAGAGACTAGCATATATGAAGAAATCAAGAACGTGAATGGTAGCTTTAAAAAGGCTAGGAAGAGCACCTGGCTCTTCCTAGAGCATGCGACTCAAACTCGGGGTGGTGAGTTCAAGCCCCACGTTCAGCATAGAGATTACTTTAAAAAATTCAAATCAAAGCCAAGGTGCCCATCAACAGATGAATGGATAAAGAAGATGTGGCACATATATATACAATGGAATACTATGCCTCCGTCAGAAAGGATGAATACCCTTTTGTAGCAACATGGACTGGACTGGAAGAGATTATGCTGAGTGAAATAAGCCAAGAAGAGAAAGTCAAGTATCGCATGGTCTCACTTACTTGCGGTACATGAGGGGCAAACTGGAGGACAGTGGCAGAAGGAAAGCAAATAGGAACCAGGGTAATCTAGGGAGGGAAACGAAACAACAGATACTTTGAACACAGAAACAAACTGAGGGACTTGGAGGGAGGGGGGTGGAGGGATGGGAGAGCCTGGTGGTGGTGGGTACTGGGGACACCTAAAGCGTGGAGCACTGGGTGTGGGGAATGGGGAATGAATCTTGAAACACTGGAAAAAAAAATTTTTAGTAACAATAAAAAAAAAAATTCAAATCAATTAAAAATAATAAGTAAAAAAATAAGAGATAGGAAATCTAGGCTGCGTGCCAGGTGTGGCAGGATGATAGAAAGGACTCCTCTATGGGATGTACCCTAGGGAAGGCCAAGGCCAATTTTGGTTGAGGAGGAAGCTTCAAGGTCCCCCCAAGCCAGACCCTTCTCCTAATCTGCCGACTGGAAGCACAAATGCCTTTTCAGTAGCTCAAAGGGGCTGGACTGTCCTGGGCTTCTCAGTAGTTTGAAAACCCTTCTCCTCATAGCCAAAGGGTTCCTTTGTTCAGCTAGCTCCTTTGAAGAGGGAAAATTTCTTCTGGAGGGTGACGGGCTGACATCCCCTGCCCAGAAAGTAGAGCCTCTCCCTAGCGCTTACAAGCCATCTCTGCAACCTTGTCCCAGCTGTCAGAGACAAGCTTTTGTGCTGAGTCAGTCTGGCTGCCTTCCAGCTGAGAACAGTGGAGGCTGCAATGCAGGGCCATTAAAGGAACTATTTTTAGGCCCTATTTCAATCTTATTCAGCACAGGCGGTGAGACACAGGGCCTGAAGGTGGCCAGACCAAGGGGATGCTGGCAGAGACGAAGTCCAGGCAAGTAGGTCAGGGAAAAGACAAAGAGATCACACTATGTGGAAAGAAAGCAGCACAAGGAAGGAGGGTCACACTGCTGCCCAAGGTACGGAAGACAGAAGATGGGGAGCTGCTTGCAGAGAATCGGGCCCCCTGCATTCTATGAAGGGTCACCAAGAAAAATAAGGGAAGAAAGTACAGCCACTTCCAAAAAGAGACTAGGGCAATGTGCACCTGGGGAGCCTGTTAAAAATATACTTCACTTCCTGTGCCCATCTTAGGTCAACGGAGACCGAGTATTACGATGAGGCATGGGGATCTGTTTCTAACTCCTTCCTGGGATGGGGATTCACACATATTGAAGTTCGAAGACAACTGGGAAGAAGAGTAACTGCCTCTGAATTCAAAAGACTGATGTAGGCTGAGGACGGGCAGAGGTGGTCGCAGGCATTTTCCTTTCTTTAAGGGCTCAGGTTACCGTCTGTAAAATGAAGAGCCTGGCGGTCCCAGGAGTCTCTTAGTTCTTTCTCAGGAAATCCTTACTGGGATGCTCAATGATCAGCTGAGAGAACAGGAGGAAACAGCTCTTATACCAGAGGCCCATATGACCCAAGGGAACAAAGTTCAAAGTATACTGTGGGAGAAAAAAGCCACTTGATCAGGACAATCACAAAAAATACACTTTGTATATATTAAAAATGACTATAAGAGGGGCGCCTGGGTGGCTCAGTTGGTTAAGCGACTGCCTTCTGCTCAGGTCATGATCCTGGAGACCCGGGATCAAGCCCCACATCAGAGCCTGCTTCTCCCTCTCTCACTCCCCCTGCTTGTGTTCCCTCTCTGGCTGTGTTTCTCTCTGTCAAATAAATAAATAAAATCTTAAAAAAAGAAAAATGACTATAAGAGTAGATTGTAGTTGAAAAACTTTATAGATTATATCATTACAAGTAATAATTCTTTTTTCTAAAGTTTATTATTATTTTTTAGTAATCTCTACACCCAACATGGGGCTCTAACTCAGGACCCTGAGATCAAGAGTCACATGCTCTTATGACTGAGCCAGCCAGGTGCTCCAAGAATGTAATAATTCTTTTTTTTTTTTGGAGATTTTATTTGAGAGAGAGAGGGGAAGAGATAGTGAGAGCACAAGCAGGGGGAGAAAGCAGGCTCCTGCTGAGCAGGGAGCTCAACGTGGGCCTTGATCCTAGGACCTGAGCCGAAGGCAGACGCCCAACCAACTGGGCCACCCAGGTGCCTCTATAATAATTCTTAAATGTTCTTCCAGCTTTATATCTTATTTCCTAAACAAATAATGAATTGAATACAAACTTTTTTTTGAGGAGATGGGGAATAATTTTTCTGACAAAACTGTCCAAGAACACTTTATGCCATCCTTCACTTTGACTTCTGCAGAATTATAAAGGTCATTTTGAAAATATTTTTATTTTATTTCCCTAGGACCTCTCTTTTTTTTTTTTTTTTTTTAAGATTTTATTTATTTATTTGACACAGAGAGAGATCACAAGTAGGTAGCGAGGCAGGCAGAGAGAGAGGGGGAAGCAGGCTCCCTGCTGAGCGGAAAGCCTGATGTGCGACTCGATCCCAGGACCCTGTGATCATGACCTGAGCTGAAGGCAGAGGTTTAACCCTCTGAGCCACCCAGGCGCCCTGCCCTAGGCCCTCTCTTAATTCCTTGAAGAGTTAAACCACTATTTTTTGAGGTACTTACCATGTGCTCACCATGAAGATTCTCCTCAAATGGCACCTGGTCTCTCTGCCACAGCCTCACTAGATGGTGGCTCTACATGGGCTTCTCCAACACCATTCTCACTGACTTTACACAATGTTGCAATATTTACAATTACTCCTTATATCTGTCTAATCTTTGTGCTGTACTGTCAGATGTTTATAAAATCCAACAATCAGAGAGAATCTGGCCAATGAAGGGACTCACCAAGTTGTCGGGGGAATGAGGGAAAGGGGAAGAAGAACTTTTGTTTTTGGGGCTATGCTCATTTGGGTTTCTCTGCCACCTCCTAATGGCCAGGTAATAAACACCTAAATAATAAGGCCCTCCCAAAGTGAGAATAAGAAAAATTAGTGGGGATACGAAGGCAGCATCTTTCTACAGATTCAGAATCTTCTGTACTCTGCTTTTCTTGGTCACCTAGAGAAAGTCTATCCACAGAAATTGTTTCACACTGTTCTGTAGCCCCCAGCTGCCCCTGCAGCCTGCACACCCGTCCCCCTCATTCACAGGGAGCCACAAGACAAAGGCTACTTGATCAAGTGACACTTTAATAAGCTAGAAATAAAAAAAAAACCACCTGTCTTTGGAGACTATCAAGTGCCACATTTGGCCCAAAGCAGAAAGGAGAGGCATAGCACTTCGGGCATAGTGGGGAACAACAGGATGAGTGGGAGGTCAGCGATGGCTGAAGAATCCTTGAGGATGGTTATATTTAAATGGCTTCATCCTGCTGGGACCCCTAGAGAAACAGGAGAAGGGAGATCAGTTAATACCATGCCCTTTGGGCCGACAAAATAAATTACAGTTTATCCACACAAGGGAAAACTATGTAGCTGTTGAGAGATGAAAATGAATGTTGTGAGAAAAGCAGACTATAAAACAGTATGTAAGGTGCCATACTGTTTTGGGGAGAATGTCTGCTTGCCAATGCATTAACACAAACTTGGAAAGGCCCTCACCGACGACAGGCACTTCGGGAGACCCTCACTTTTTAGTGTTCTTACAGAACTGCTCATTGCTGTTTGTATGTTTAACAACAAACATATTTCTTTTCTCTCTTTTTAAAAATATTTTGTTTGTTTATTTATTTATTAATTAAATATTTTATTTATTTGATAGAAACACAGCCAGAGAGGGAACACAGGCAGGGGGAGTGAGAGAGGGAGAAGCAGGCTTCCCGCCGAGCAGGGAGCCTGATGTGGGGCTCGATCCCGGGTCTCTGGAATCATGACCTGAGCTGAAGGCAGTCGCTTAAGCAACTCAGCCACCCAGGCGCCCCAAGATTTTGTTTATTTGAGAAGGAAAGAGAGGAGAAAGAGAGAAGAGAAAGAGAGTGAGCTCATAGGAGCAGGGGTGGAGCAGAGGGAGTAGCAGGCTCACTCGGGGCTTCATCCGAGGATCCCGGAATCATGACCTGAGCAAAAGGCAGATGCTTAACCGACTGACCACCCAGGTGCCCCTATTTTATTTTATTTATTTTAAAAAATATTTTATTTATTTATTTGACAGAGAGATCACAAGTAGGTAGAGAGGCAGGCAGGCAGAGAGGAGGAAACAGGCTCCATGCTGAGCAGAGAGCCCGACACAGGCCTCGATCCCAGGACCCTGAGATCATGACCTGTCCTGAAGGCAGAGGCTTTAACCCACTGAGCCACCCCAGTTGCCCCCTATTTTATTTTTATAATAAGAAAAATAAAGAAAAAAAACCCTTAAAATCCTCCTTTGCAGGGACATTCCCAGGAAAACCAGACTGAAAAGAATCTGCACTAAGAGCCTGCCAAGAGCCATGTGCTTTATCCTTCTTACCTCTGAGACAGGATTTCTACCATCTTATAGCTTCTACAGATGAAGAACCAGCCTGAGGGAGGTAAACCATCTGCCCGAATTACATGGTCCGAAAGTACAGGGCTCAACTTCAAAGCCAGGACTGACACTAAAGCCTCCTCGGGATTACAGGGCTCCAGGCAAACTTGTACATGACTGCACAGTGAATGATGTTCTAAAGGGCCTCTTTTGTCTGCTGTGGCTGACACTCAGTGGTGACCTGAAAGGTGACACCCTGGATATCAGTCTGGAGAGTGTGTGTGTGTGAGAGAGAGAGAGAGAGAGAGAGATCACAGAGATGAGAGAAAGAAGGTTTTTATTCCGACACCAATGCAACCACTTATTTAAGTGAGGGCTTACTCTGCGTGCCATTGTATTTGGCACTTTATACTATATCTGGTTTAATATCATCCTCCCAACAATACCTGAGGTGGGTTTGTTTTTGTTGTTTTTTTTTTGTTGCCAATGAGGAATCTGAAACTCAGGGTGCTAAGTATAGACCCTCATCATACAGGCTGAAGCTGTAATTTAAATCCATATCTCTTTGGCCCCAAAGCCCTTGCTCATAACCATAATGACGTATACCTCCCAACATCAGAAGGGCCTAGAATCACCTAGGCAAGTCTAGGCATATGGCTAACGGAGAACCCACAACCTGCAAGTAGCCAGCCATAGGCAGAACTAGACCTCCTGTGTCCTGCTGCCAGGCTAGCACTTTGCAGCCCAGCCCGTTGGCCTGATAACTAGGCCTGGACTCTAGGCCAAGAAACTCACATCTCACCAGTCAGGGAGTTAAGTGGATCTGAGTAGCCAAAGGAGCACCATCCCAGAAAACCCTGATGGAGGAGCTCAGGCTGGGTAACACACAAAGCACTTCAGGAAATGGATCCTTTGGGAACCATTAGATAACAGAAAATAAACACTGGCCGTGTGAGAGTTCCCACCCTGGAAATGTGTTACTGCAGGCTGGGAGGGTGGGAAGAACTGAGTTCTCACACAGACCCGCTAGGGAGAGCAAGTCCTTGAAGCTACCAGCATCTAGCTGCTGGCTCTGCCTCCCAGCAGCCACCTGGGGGCTGGGACTGGTTATTATCAGATAACATGAAGAACCAGGCCAGGTGGAGGTGCCAGATGGAGGTGGGAGGATGCTGGCACAGCTTCCAGGGGCTGGGACTGGCTGTCTGAGAAGGTGAGGAGCAGCTAAGGCACCTTTGGATTGACAGGGAATAGGAGGATGTCCCAATTAGAAACAGATTATAGCCCTACCCTCTCCCAGACACCATTCCTCCCCAGCTGCTTGCTCAGAAGGGTAGGGATGCGTAACTGTGGACTCTGGAATCCTGAAACTAACTCGTGAAGAACGAGAACAAGTGGAGCCTGGGAGCTCAGTCGATTAGGCGTCTGCTTTCGGCTGCAGCTGCTATCCCAGGATCCTTGGATCGAGCCCCATATTAGGCTCCCTGCTCCGCGGGGA
The DNA here is from genome assembly GCA_004023965.1 of Spilogale gracilis. Classification (NCBI taxonomy): domain Eukaryota; kingdom Metazoa; phylum Chordata; class Mammalia; order Carnivora; family Mephitidae; genus Spilogale; species Spilogale gracilis. The sequence goes on along the minus strand of PITA01009462.1, from coordinate 61,489 downwards.
GCCTGCTTCTCCCTCTCTTTGCCTCTGCTGCTCTCCCTGTTTGTGCCCTGTCAGATAGATAGATAAATAAATAAATAAATAAAATCTTTTTTAAAAAAGCATAAGAATATGTGTTAGAGGATAAAAGGGAGAGAAAGGACCTGAGCGAAGTGAAAGGAAAAGTAGCCAGAAGTGCCACGAGCACAGATACACTAAACCCCTAATGGCCTTTGTGAGCCCATCTTTGTCAGGAACCGTTCTCACAGCTCGCATGAATCATCTCTCATGCACCTCGCGCCAGACAATCTACCTCCATGCCAGCCTTTAGGAAGCAGGGCGGGGCCCCAGTGACGCCGCCAAGGTCACAGCCGGTGAGCGGCGAAGCAGCAATGTGTACTTGTATGTTCCTTCCGGGATGCCCAACTGCCTAGAGCCGCCATTCTCACAGACTCGTGAGCATCCCAGGAAGAATACGGCAGACTCTGGGGCTGGTGCGGCTTTATGTAGTTTTAAAAGCTTACATGGGTAGTAAAAAAGCAAACCCTGTTGTTTTCCAAAAGAAGTACGGGAAGTTCAGCTACATCTTTTTGGTCCGTGGTCTGGTGCGGCTGGTCGGTGGGTGGCCCAACTTCTGGGGTGCTGGAGAACAACTGCACCACGACGGTGGGAAGTGGCTACAGGGAAAGCTTCGGGAAAGAGGGTGCCAGCCCTCCCCAGAAGGTCTGGGTACAGAACTTTCTTTTTTTGAAGATATTACTTATTTATTTGACAGAGAGATCACAGGTAGGCAGAGAGGCAGGCAGAGAAAGAGGAGGGAAGCAGGCTCCCTGCTGAGCAGAGAGCCTGATGCGGGCCTTGATCCCAGGACCCTGAGATCATGACCTGAGCCGAAGGCAGAGGCTTGAACCCTCTGAGCCACCCAGGCGCCCCTGGCTACAGAATTTTTATTTCTACCATAAAAAGAGACAAGTATACCAGAGTATGAGCCTGCCCTCTATGCCAGGCTCTGATCTTTGCCCTGAGTCCCTGAGAGAGGCAGGGCTGGAGACCTCCAGAACTCCAGTGTTCCCACCCCTCCTCTCACCTGAAAAGCCGCAGACACATCTTCTCCTGGGGAAACTCCTTGGGCCCCTCCACACTGTCGTCGTGGCTATCAGTCTCCAGGTAGACGTCCAGCAGTACACATAGGCGCTGCAGCTGGTTGGTCAAGAGCTGATGGCTGGGCCGGGGGCCACACAGCTCCTTGTAACAAACGTTGACCTCGCTCTCCATGGCCTAAGGAGTGGGAAAGCCAGAAACTCAGCATTACCTTGAGACTGGCGGCGCCCGACAGCTCCATGGGAACAGTAGCCCGGCCTCTGCAGGAGCTAGGTTACACCACATCAAACCGGAGGGCTTTATCCTGAGGCTCAGGACAACAGGGTTTTCCTGATTCTGACCCATAACTTTCGCCACCCAACGTTCTCACAGCCAAGAAGATGGAAGTGTGTGGAGGAGAAATCTCAAGATCCACGTCAGAAGGTATCAGCATTAAAAACACGACTGACAGGTATAACGATAATTAACAGCTACAATAATTCACACATCACCTCAGTCCAACACCTCCACGCGTCTCAGTTCACGCACATTTCCACCGAAGCCCATTTTAAAACGGGGTGACCCAAGCTACGTAAGTGGTTAACAGGGCACTAGGCTTTTTCTTCTACTATACCAACCAGCCTCCAGCCAATTCTACAAATCCTGGCAGGGCCCCCGTCCCTGGAATCATGCCAGTGGCAAAGCTCTCGGGTGCAGGAGGTTCTGCCACCGCCCTCCCTCTCCCCAAGAGGTTCTCCCTGCTCTCTCCACCACCCCTAGCAGGGTCTTACCCGAATGTTGTCATCGTTGCTATTGGTTTTCTCCCCTTTCCAGTTCAGACAGAGCTGGAAAACAGGTGGGATGCAGGAGTAGCCAGGGTTTAGCACCACAGCAGCCTGCAGTTTGGCTAGGAAGGGAGTGAGGAGGAAACATCAGTTCTGAGACCGAGGTTGCCAGCCATGGACCCTCCCCGCTGTACCCGAGGCTAGCTCGGCCTTGTATTATTCTCAGTGTTGCGCAGCACATCCTGGTACTTTTATTTTTGTTCTAGAATCCCCGAAGCAGAACTGTCAGGTTGCAGAATGTGAGGTCCTGTGATTCTGGTCTCTTCAAGCATGCGGTGGTGTGGTGGACCCCCCCGAGTCTGGCCCACACTGGGTCCGCCCTGGTCCTATTTGCTCCTTTGATAGAAGCTTGTTTTAACTGGCATTTCTTTCTTTGCCAGCAAGTTAAGGATTTTCCCATGGGAAGGCTATCCGTTTTTTCTTTCCAACAATATTGTGTATTAGCTATTACATCAAATATATTTTCTCTATTCTGTTCATGTATTTTGTCGCGTGAAACTTACTAGCCCACACATACTGGGTTCTTACTGTACTCCAAGCCCTGTGTTACACTCTTTACACACATTTTATTTCATCTGAGCAATGACTCTATGAGATGGGTACCATTATTATAGCCCTATTTTATATATAAAGAAATTGAGGCTCTGATAAAAATTTCATCAGGATCAAAGAGTTGCAAAGCAGCAGTGCTGAGTTTAACTAGAACTGTTTGATATGAAAGCTATGTTCATACTCCTTATAGAAAATAGCTCTATTTCTTTTTTGCAGACTTCATCATTTATTTGAGAGAGCAAGCACAAGCAGTGGGGAGGGATAGAGGAAGAGGGAGAAGGAGACCCCTCACTGAGAAGGGAGCTCGACACGGGGCTTGATCCCAGGACCCTGACATCATGACTTGAAGTGAAGGCAGATGCTTAACTGACTGGGGCACCAGGTACCCCTGAAAAGTTCTATTTTTTAACATATTCATTTTTTTCCTATGGTTACAGCCTTTCTCCACAGGACATTTACCCATCCTACCAATGGGTGCAGTATGCCGTTCCTTTTTCATTATTTATGGGGGGGAGAAAAAGAACTGTGGCACACCAGTAATTCAAAAACAGAGGACAAGAGAATATCGATTAAGACAATTCTTCCCTGAGAGTTGCAACCACACTTATTAAAAAGTGAGTCTACCCAAATTAAAAAGTGAGTCTACCCAAAGGATACAAAACATACTGATCTAAAGAGACACGTGCACCCCCAATGTTTATAGTAGCAATGTCTACAAGAACCAAACTATGGAAAGAAACAGCCCAGATGTCCATTGACAGATGAATGGATAAAGCAGATGTGGTATATATATATATATATGCAATGGAATATTACTCAACCATCAGAAAGATGAAATCTTATCACTTGCAATGATGTGGATGAACTAGAGGGTATTACGCTAAGTGAAATAAGTCAATCAGATAAAGCAAATTATACGACTTCACTCATATGTGGAATTTAGTAAACAAAACAGAGGATCTTAGGGGAAGGGAGGGAAACATAAAATAAAATGAAATATAGGAGGGAAACAAACAATAGGAGACTCTTAAGTATAGGAAACAAACCGAGGGTTGCTGGAGGGAAGGTGGCTGGGGGATGGGGTTAACTGGGTGATGGGATGTTAAGGATGGCATATGAAATGAGCACTGACGAACCACTGACCTCTACCTCTGAGACTAGTAATACACTATAATTAATGGAATTTAAATACAATTTTTAAAAATTAAAAATAAAAAGTGGGTCCTTTCACTGCTGCTGTTATTGTCTGTGTGATAACAGTTGGCATATCTTCCTGTATTTTACTACTCAATTTTTTGTTTTTAATTCATCAGTTTTCAAACTGATCTGTTGTAAAGTGACTTAAATTTTTTTTTTGAATTGCTGCCCACTTATTCATTTCAGTTTCACTCTTAAATTTTCAAATTCTTTAATGCATCTTAGGAAAATTTTATTTATCATATTCACTCTGATGCATCTAGAACACTTACTATCTTTATAAGCTTTCATCTGCTCAACCAAGAAGCACAGGGATGTCTTCCAGTGACTTCCCCCACTTGGGGCTTTATAAATTTCTTGGACTACATATTTTGGGCCCTTTTAAAACAGTATTCTATGTTATTTTAGGGACAAGGTGAAAGTATTTTTTAAAGGGAGACGGACGGGAAGCAGATGTGCAAATTCCAGAAAGTGGTCACACCTACCCTGAGGGAGAGAGAGAATGAAGCAGAAAGCAGAGGACCTCAACTATATCTAAAATACTTAATTTCCTCATATTTTAAAACCACACAGATGAAGAAAGGGAAGAAACGAGAGTAGAGAAACTCTAGCATCAGAAATTGCAACCTTTCTTTATACTTCTTACACGGTCTTAGCACAGATGATCCCCCAGCTCTGTAGCCACAAATCCTATGGGCAGTGCCAGGCCTGCTGGGGCAGGAGCCAGAAAAACAGCTCCAGAGGCAGCACTTGGTTGGCTCCACAGGAAGCCTCAGCAAATCAGATGCCAGGATAGCTGTGGGAAATCATAACTTGCGATGCTTCCAAAGTGAGTATAGGAACAGCAGACAGGGAGGAAGGTCCTGCCACCCTGCACTTCACAACCTGAGAATGGCGTGTTAGCTCTTCTGTGAAGAGGAGGAAGAACAGGTGTCTGCTTTCAGAGAATGGTAAAGCTAAGGGGTAAGAGCTCAGGCTCAGAGGTCAAACTGCACTTGGGACTGGGCCTCAGTGTGCTTGCGCATAAAATGGAAACACAAGTTTCCCCTAGCTGCTAGGGTTTTTTTGGCTGCAAAAGCAGAGCATTCCTACGAAACATTTCATAAGCCAAAAGGGCATAAAGCAAGGGGGTATCCCCTATATTCTGAGCATTAATGCCATTTTACTTCTACAAAAGAGCTCATTAGTAATGACTTAAAATTTTTTTTTAAGATTTTAATTAATTGATAGAGAGAGACACTGAGGGAGGGAACATAAGCAGGGGGAGTGGCAGAGGGAAAACAGGCTTCCCCCACAGCGGGAAGCCCGATGCAGGGTGCAATCGCAGGACCGTGGGATAATGACCTGAGCCGAAGGCAGCCCTTAATGACAGAGCCACCCAGGCACTGCCAGTAATGACCTTTAAAAAAAAAAAAAGGATTATTTATTTATTTACTTATTTATTTTTGTGAGGGGAGGGAGAGAGAGCGTGCACATGCATGAGCAGGGGAGGGGCAGAGGGACAAGCAGGCTCCTTGCTCAGCTGGGAGCCCAATGCAGGATTCGATCCCAGGACCCCAGGCTTACGACCCAAGCCAGGGGCAGGCGCCCAACCGACTAAACCACCCAGGCGCCCATGACTCTTATGAAAGTGAAAATCCTCCTTTCTTTTGGTTAATAGAAACAGGTATTCATATAGGGCTTTTTTTTTTTTTTTTTTAAGATTTTATTTATTTACTTAACAGAGAGAAACACAGCCAGAGAGGGAACACAAGCAGGGGGAGGGAGAGAGGGAGAAGCAGGCTTCCTGCCGAGCAGGGAGCCCGATGTGGGGCTCGATCCCGGGTCTCCGGAGTCATGACCTGAGCGGAAGGCAGTCGCTTAACGCCTGAGCCCCCCAGGCGCCCCCCTACATAGGGCTTTTAAAGCAGAGTGGTGGAATGCGAATGACAGGAAAACAGGGGACAGCTGTATTACGCTCCCACCACTGCCACGAGGAATAGATGGAATGAAACACGGATGTGGCTGTGCTACAGAGCAAGTCCTCACTAAACGCTGGTTCTTACGAGCATTACTATTTGCTAAGTCACCCAGGCAGGATTCTAGGATCTTTCGCTTTCTTTGGGCAACCCCTGGGAATGTTTTCCTTTTTTTTTTAAAGATTTTATTTGTCAGAGGGACTGAGAGAGAGAGAGAGAGAGAGAGCACAAGCAGGGGGAGCAGCAGGGAGAGGGAGAGGGAGCAGACTCCCCACTGAGCAAGAAGCCCAATGTGGGACTTGATCCCAGGACGCTGGGATCATGACCTGAGCCAAAGGCAGATGTTTAACTGACTGAGCCACTCAGCTGTCCCAGGAGTGTTTTATTTACTTATTTTTTAAAGACTTTATTTATTTGAGAGCGAGAGAGGGAGCGAGAGAGCACAAGAGTGGGGAGAGTAAGAGAGAGAAGCATACTCCCCCTGAGCAAGGAGCCTGGTCCCACGACCCTGAGATCATGACCCGAGCCAAGGGCAGTTGCTTAACTGACTGAACCACCCAGGTACCCTGGAATGTTTTCATCTTACTAGCTTTACCTGTGCCCCTCTCCACGAGTGCCATGTAGTAGAGATTGGTGTCCTCAGCCAGTCCCGCCTCCACAATGTCCTTGGTGAAATGCAGCTCCTATAAGTCAGCACAGAGGAGTGAACTCCTAAATCCTCCAGTCAAATCCCCTGTTGGAAGGGCAGAAGCTGAAAGGTGGTATGAGTCCTTGGGATACAAGGATGACCTGTCCCTCCACCACTTACAACGTAATCCTCATGGGCAATCGTCACCCACTTCACAAGGCGGGAGACAACCTTGGCAGGGAAGAGGTACTGGCAATCACTGGTAACTGGTACGATGCCATGTTCTAAAGAGAGCAACATACGTGATGTTACAGGTAGCAGTCAGGTGCCACACTGGTGACCAGTATCTCGAGGACTCGGATGGCCCTGCCAGCTGCCCTGGTCAACACGCGCTAGGAATGCAGGCACGCCACTCTGACATTCCCCCAGCGCTAAGTGCTTGTGGCCAGACCCAGCATCAGCTTTCACAGTGCTTGATCTTTAATGCAAATGACGGTCAGCAAAACAAAACCCCCCTGGCAGCCAGAACAGTGACAGTGCCCATGCAGCAGTGACTGTTAATCAGGTCAAATAGCCGAGAGGGCTGTTTTCATCGCTGACCTTGACGGAGAAAATGACTGAAGTGTTCTGTGTCAGTTCCTCTAAGGGAGGAGAGCTAGAGAACCGCTCCAGGGCAAATTCCTGCTGGCGCTTCAATAGGCGAATATGCCAACACAGTAAATGCCATCCAGGATGACAATCATCCAACCTTGGGACAAAACACACGGAGCAGTGCTGACGGGGAGCAAGCCCCACTGACAAGCAACGCTGCCCTGCAGACATCTGGGTCCACGTGCAGTGCAAGACCTGCCGCAGAGGGGAACAGTCTCTAGACGGGCCCAGGAAACCCACTGGCTTTCCTTACAATGGCTATCTTAGATCAGAAAGACCTTACCTCTCACTATCCCACAAGTGCCTTATGCATGCTAAGCCCTTGACAAGTACTTGCTGAATAAAGAGAAACATCCAGTAGGGCACCACCATGGTCAATGGCTCATCAGAATCACCTGGGAGCTTATGAAAAATACTGGGGTTCAGCCTCACCATGGAGGATGTTAGCTCAGTGGGTCTCTGGGGAGGGATGAGGGTGTGGACCCTGAAGAGCCATGCTCAGAGAAGCTACATGGAAGCTCTACAAAGCACGAACTGGGCTTCTCCTAATTATCTGTAGAACGGAAACTAAAGGCGGACATGCGCTAACCTAGAGTAAGCTGTTCTTGACCAGCCCACTAACGTGGACCACCCAGACGGCTTTGGGCCTTTTTTGTGAGCTGGGACAACCCTGATGGCCCTGAGGGGAGCTCTGACCTCTGCTTGGACGGGTCTGTAGCTCTCCCCAGTGGCCTTGCCAACACCTCTGCTCAGCAAGAGCCAGAAACCAAGCCCTCTTTGATGTGTCATCAGGTTTAAGAAATCTGAATGAAGGACAGGTCATCTTTGTCTCTGTGTTGTGCACGCGGCCCTTAAGCCGCAGACCTAACGCTAGCTTACCCAGGGATGCAAACTGCTTATGAAGGGCCAGGCGGGACTGCACCCTGGTCTTCAGCAGTTTCATGGTGGTCTCCATGTGGCTGGCGCTCAGCGAGTGGTCAGCAATCACTGTGTGCTGCGGACGACAATGAGTAACACACCTGAGTGTTCCATCCCTTCCTCCAGGCACTGCCTCTCTCCTAGGCTCTGCACGCCTATGGCAGCTGGGACCACTCATACCCTGAGATGCATCTTACGGGAATGGCAGGATCTGCCTGTTGTGACAGGCCTGATGCTGAGTTCCAGCAAGAACAATACAAATTGCTAGGTTTTTGAGAGGCCTGGCCAACTCCTGACAAAGACCTCCGCTAAGACGCCAGATCCCCTGGGGTTCTGCTGACACCTCATTTTTGGCATCTTTGTACACAAAACTGAGGGATGGCAGAGCCTGGAGCCATGCTGCACCCACAGCAAGGACCCAAATCACTTTGATCAAGTGAGCTACTAGGCTCAGGGAGAAGGCAAAAGGTGCCTGGACTTGTAGGCCTCAGACATTTCAGTATCCCGCGTGGAGGGAGGACAGATCATAGCCCGGAGGGAAAGCATTCTGATAATTCAAAACCCCCAAAGGACATCAGAAGCCTTTCTGGCGTCTGTACAGGAGATGAGGAAGTAGAGATCCTGAGCCAAGGAGAAGGAATCAGTGAACACACCTGAGGCTGCTCTTTGGGGAAGTGGAGGCCACCCAGCTTCTGCACCCACAAATAGGGGTGACCTAGGTCAAGTACGTAGTCCCTCAAAGTCAGGATGCTGCAGAAAAGGACACAGCATAAGACATTCTAAGTCCTTTCTGCAGTGGTCCCGGGTTACAGCCCTTCCTATCCCCCCTCCCCACAAAACGGGCTGGTCCTGCAGGCTCGGCCACACTCACATTAGAAATGCTCTAAACTGCATTTCCTCCCTATTGGGGATTTCACCTCTCCCACGCTTGCTTTTCTCTTCCCACCCCAATTCATAAGCAAATCTCAATAAGAAGGCAGTGCCTTGATCTCTTCACCAGCCTGCCAATTTTTAAAATGTTTTTAAAGTTTTGAATCCTCGGAGAATTAAAATGACAAACCACGTTACTGTGTCACGTGTTACGTCTTTTCAGGTTGATGCTTCCACCCTTCCTCACCTTTTCATGACCTCCATTTGTCCCTGCATTTCCTTCTCTTAATGCCACACTCCACCTGCTCCCACGGTCCCCTCCCCACTGAGAGGCCTCTGGCCCCAGTGGCTGTGAGCTCCCAGAGACACTCCAAAGCAGAGAGGCTGGGAGATGAGGAAACACTGCTGACTCACCCAACTTTATCAAACTGATACTGATTGGCTGGATTTGGAGTTTTCTTTCCATGATCTCCAGGATACAAACAGCTCAGCACTGAGTCAGGAGACAGCAAGTCACTGGCAAAGAGAAAACACCGCAGTGAGAACGCTGGCCAATATCTTGCCTCAAGGCAGACTTGCTCATCTGGGGTGGTAAAGCCACCTAATGGATCATGCTACCATTTCCAGAATGCTTCCTATGCACTAGACCCTGTAAACTTGAGGTCACCGGATCCTTACAACCCTACGAGGGAGGGAGTGTAACATTTCCATTTTATAGAGGAGAAACTCAAAGCTTTGAAAGATATGGCTCATCTAAGATCACACTACTAGTAAGTGCTGAAGCTGGGATTTGCACTGTCTGATCAAAGACAACAGTTGCTCTAAGCACCAAATTTTTTGAAAACCCTATCCCTTCAAGAGGTATATGGTGACCAGGGCCTGACCTCAAAGGCAGCAAAGCCCTGTGACACTGGAGATAAAATAATCACAATTTTCCTAAGAGCAGAAGAGAATCCTTCCTATCCCAAAAGAACAAGTGTGCAGTTTTGATGGTGTGTCTGTCTTACTTTGACCAAATCTCATGCTACGCACAGAAAAAGGTCCCCTTTTATGTTCCCAAAGACATTCTCACATGTGCTGGAGTCAAGGTGAGCAGGCTAGAAGCAGAGAGGTGGCGCCACTGCCACCCAGCGGGAATGGTAAGGACACAGCCTTGATTAAACGGGACAAGTGGGGAAGGAATAGGAAGGGAGAGGAGGAAGATAATGGAGTAATATAATTGCAAAGGACAAGGCTCGTTTTCCCCCTCAACCAGTACAGGGGACTAGGGGTTCTCCCTCACCTTTCCAGGTACAGCAATAGGAGCAACTCAGGCAGAATGGGCTAATGCTGCTGCTCACAGCCCAGGCATGCCTTCAAGAACTTAGCAATGGGGCAATGGCAGCTTCTGACGATTCCCTATTTTCTGTCTCTCCTACAGACTTTCTGCCCTCCTCAAGGTCTCTGCCCCTTCACTGCCTTTCAGGGAGAACTAGCTAGAAAACAAATAAGAACTGTTGGTCTTTTTTCTTTTTTTTTTTTTAAAGATTTTAATTATTTCTTACTTACTTACTTAATTTATTTTAATTTATTTGACAGAGAGAAGCACAGCCAGAGAGGGAACACAAGCAGGGGGAGTGAGAAAGGGAGAAGCATGCTTCCCGCCGAGCAGGCAGCCCGATGTGGGACTCGATCCAGGGTCTCTGGGATCATGACCTGAGCTAAACGCAGTCGCTTAACCAACTGAGCCACCCAGGCGCCCTTTATTTATTTATTTGACAGATAAGAGAGATCACAGGTAGGCAGAAAGGCAGGCAGAGAGAAAAGAGGAAGCAGGCTCCCTGCTGAGCAGAAAGCCGATGTGGGGCTCAATCCCAGGACTCCGAGATCATGACCTAAGCCAAAGGCAGACGCTTAATGACTGAGCCACCCAGGCACCTCAAGTATTGTCAGTCTTTTGGGGCACCCTTTGTGGCTCAGCTGGTTAAGTGTCTGACTTTGGCTCAGGTCATCATCTTGGGGTTCTGGGATCGAGCCCTACATCAGGCTCCCTGCTCAATGGGGTGTCTGCTTTTCCCTCTGTCCCTCCTCCTACTCATGCTCTCCCTCTCTTAAATAAATAAAATGTTTAAAAAAAATTTGGGGGGCACCTGGGTGGCTCAGTTGGGTTAAGTATCTGCCTTCGGCTTGGGTCATGATTTCAGGGTCCTGGAATTGAGCCACATGTCCGGCTCTCTGCTCAGCAGGGAGTCCCCTTCTCTCTCTCCCTTTCTGTCTATGCTCTCCCCTCTCAAATGAATATATTTAAAAAAATTTTGTTGGGGCAGCTGCGTGGCTCAGTGGTTGAACGTCTGACTCTTGGCTTCAGCTCAGGCTGTGGTCTCATGCTGAGCCCGGTATCATGCTCCACACTCAGCAGGGCGTCTGCTTAACATTTTCTTTCTCAGTCTCCCTCTGGCTCTTCCCCACCTCCAATAAATAAATACATCTTTTTAAAAAATTATCAGTATTGTGGCCAAAATTTAGTGACTAATAGAATGAAACAGCTAAGGCTGCGTGATACAGGTTTCTAATTAACAATACCTGGCGGGAGGAGAATCAAATCTTCTTGACACAATTTATATCTGTAATATGTGGTTTAAGACAACTAAGTTTGATAAAAATAATGAACATAAAAGGAGAGATTATATGCAGTCATAACACTACAACACCAAAGGGGCTTCTGGGTAGCTCAGTCAGTTGGGCATCAGACTCTTGATCTCAGCTCAGGGCTTGATCTCAAGGTAGTGACTTCACGCCCTGCAATGGGCTCCACATTGGTCATGTAGCCTATTTAAAAAAAAAGCAACGGGGTGCCTGGGTGGCTCAGTTGGTTAAGCAACTGCCTTCAGCTCAGGTCATGATCCCAGAGACCCCGGATCAAGCCCCACATCAGGCTCCCTGCTCAGCAGGAAGCCTGCTTCTCCCTCTCTCACTCCCCTTGCTTGTGTTCCCTCTCTGGCTGTGTTTCTCTCTGTCAAATAAATAAAATCTTAAACAAAAACAAAACAAAACAAAAAAACTTAAAAAAAAAAAGCAAAACAAAAAACACTGGGATGCCTGCGTGGCTCAGTGAGTTAAACATCTGCTTTCTGTTGAGGTCATGACCCCAGGGTCCTGGGATCAAGTCCCACATCAGGCTCCTTGGTCAGTGGGGAGCCTGCTTCTCCCTCTGCCTGCTGCTCCCCCAGCCTGTGGGCTTCTCTGACCAAATTAAAAAATAAAAACAAAAGAAAAACAACCTCCCCCCACAAAAGACACAAAAACAAACAAAAAACAAAAATACCACAACACCGAAACGAAGAAACTACTCCATTAGTCAAATATTTGTTATAAAATAACAATAAAGGATTAAAAATTTGGTAAAAGTGCAAAATGATTAAAAATAGTTTAATGGCTTAATGAAAAACTGATTAGTCAAAATGCCCTAAGGGAGATCATTCTGGAAAATAATTTCTTGAAGAATATTCAGCAAGGTTGGTTAAATGTTAAGTTGTTTGTATTAAGAACATCAATTCCTGGGGTGCCTAAATGGCTCAGTCATTAAGCATCTGCCTTCGGCTTAGGTCATGATCTCAAAGTCCTGGGACTGAATCCCACACTGGGCTCCCTGCTTAGCGGGAAGCCTGCTTCTCCCTCTCCCACTCCCCCTGCTTGTTCCTTCTCCCGCTGTGTCTCTTTCTGTCAAATAAATAAAATATTTAAACAAACAAACAAAAAAAACATCAATTCCCTAATGAAACAGATCCTGGCAGTGGTTGCCAATGATGTTAATGACACAAAAACAGAACCTCCTATGCCTCCTGATAGAAGTACTTGACATTTATGATATCTTGCTTCCCTATCCCCCCAGCCAAAAAAATCAAAAAGGAATCTGATCAAGCCTCTAAATCTAATTTACATGAAATACACAGGAAGTAACTCATTAAATTGTGCTGCAGGGATGTAAGCATCAAAAGCCAGAGCAGAGAATCCTACAAATAACCCATTCCTCTCAACAAATACACAGATGGCAGGACATTTGGATGAAAAGAAGCTTGAGAGAAGCCTCACCCAAGTACAACATTCAGAATTTCCAGAGATCCAGATTCAAAAGGCAATATAAAAACAAAACAACAGGGGCGCCTGGGTGGCTCAGTTGGTTAAGCGACTGCCTTCGGCCCAGGTCATGATCCCGGAGACCCGGGATCGAGCTCCACATCCGGCTCCCTGCTCGGCGGGAAGCCTGCTTCTCCCTCTCTCACTCCCCCTGCTTGTGTTCCCTCTCTGGCTGTGTTTCTCTCTGTCAAATAAACAAAATCTTTTGAAAAAAAAAAAAACAACCAAAAAAACACGAGAAAATCAAGGTAATTTAAACTCTGACTGGATATTGGGTGATATTAAGGAATTAGTATGGGACTGTGATTATAATGGGGGAGAAAAAAGTATCCTCCTTTTTCTTAAGACTGTTTTTTATTTATTTAACAGAAACACAGTGAGAAAGGAACATGAGCTGGGGGAGTGGAGAGGGAGAAGCAGGCCCCCTGCTGAGCAGGGAGCCCTATGTCGGACTTGGTCCCAGGACCTTGAGCCGAAGGCAGATGTTTAACGACTGAGCCACCCAGGTGCCCTGAAAAAAAAGTATCCTAACGCTTCAGTAGATATATAGAACCACACACCAGGCTGGTATCCCCAGGGGCCAAAGCAGCCTGTACTTGAGCAAAGGCTTCTGGGCTGAAAGTCTGGAGCTCTAGGCTTGGGGCTTCCATTACTGGTCACATAACCTTGGGACCTCAGTTTCTCCATTAAGAAAATAGGGGGATGAGTGAGACAAAATCTAAAGGCCCCTAAAGATATAATCCTGGTTTCAGGGTGGTGCTTCCTTTTGCGTCTCCTCCCTCTTCTGGGGCCACAGCCCATCTACCATTGACAGTCATACAGTAGAGAGGTACACAGGCCTCAGTTTCCTTCCCTTGTAAAATTAAAGAATTAAGCAAATCCATGATGATAAACACAGCTGTCACCAAGTGCCTCACCTATGCTAAGCACTGGACCTGGTCCTTCACAAACACCCGGAAGGGGATATTACAGTTAACGACCAGAGTGAGAGACTAGACTCCGAGATCAGGAAAAGTGGCTCCAGGTGTCCATGCAGCTGTCAGTGGCACACAGGACAGGCTGGAGTTCCGAGCTCAGCTGCAACCGTGCGCAGCACTGGCCCCATCGTGGCACATGCAGGGCTCTGAGGAGCTGGAGTCAAGGGTGCACGGAGGCTAGGTGGCAGCCCTGTCTTGAGCAGGCTTGGCGTCTGAGAGGCGAGTGGACAGAATGCTCGTGACAAGGGCTCCACCATGGCCTCAAGCTTCCAGACAGAGCCCCAGCCGAGCAGTGTCACTGGATGCTCTGGAGAAGCCAGCCCGGGGCTCCCTCTGCTGGGGTCTGCTGAGAACAGGGTCAATCTCATTCCGAGTGCCCTAGAGTGGGAACAAGTGACACTCAAGTACAGGGACCAGGGCCCAACCTGAAGGGGGCGGGGACTTAAGTGCAGGGTAGAGAACCCAGGGGCACCGCACCACCAGGCAGCCACCAGACCTGTGTCTCCCTCAGTGGTCGTTGTACAGCCAACACGAGGACGGAGTCTGCTCGAGTGCCAGGCCAGGCAAGTGCTTTGTAAGTGAGGCTATCTCACCCCCAGGCTCTTGGGTCCTCCCCCTCTCTCCCCACTCCTAGCTGGGGAACAAGCCTGCCACAGCCAGAGGCTTCCTGGGGATGCCCGATCTGCGGCCTTGACTACTGTGCTTCTGCTCACCCTCTTCAAAACCTCCACTCACTGCCGGGGAAGAACCACCTGGGAGGGAGCTGAGATGTGACGCAACAATCCCAGCACCTTGGGAGAGGAAAAGTAAAGGAAGAGAACGGCCTAAATCTGTCAACCTAATAATGTCTGCCAAATTCCGTTTCTCCATCCGTGCCTTTCCGCTGTCCATAAAAAGCCGGTGTTCTACCGCGCCTACTCAATTTGCCATGCACCATATCAGTGCATCATCTGCTGGGTAGTCAGAGGACCAACTGAAGTCAACGAGGGCTTCCTCACACTGCCTTCCTGCCAGTGATGCGCCAGGACCCCTAGGCCATGTGGACACAACAGGAGAAATCAGCACAGCCGTGCCCTTCCTCCGAGTGTGAGGAACCAAGAGCAGCCCACACTGAGGCTCTTCGCACACCCACCCCCAGGCCCCACTCTCCACCACGCCTGCCCAATACCCTGCACTGATGGGGGTGATCAGCTCCGTGGCGGTCGTCACTTTGGCTTTCACTGTCATGATGTTGAGGTTCATGAGGTAGTAGAAAGTCAGGTGGAGCACGCTGTCATCTGGAGGGTGAGGAGGAAAAGAAGACCATGTACAATTTGTACATGAGAGCACTTTATAGTATTAGGGAACAGAAAGCCAGCAAGACTTTAAAAGAGCTTTTACTGTAAAAAACAGAACTGTCAATTTTATATTAAGTTAAAAAGAAAAAGTCTACAAATTCTTTGCAACTCCTCTCTCCAAGAAGGGGAGCTTCATTTCCTTCCTCTTGAACTGCTTCTAATGAATACGATGTGGAAAGGAGAGAACAAAGGACACCAGTGGAAAAACCAGGGAAATGTGCACAAAATCATAAAAACATTATACCAACAAAATTAACACTGGTTTGGATCCTTGTACTATGGTTAAGTGAAATGCTGACATTAGGGGAAGCTGGATGAAGAGCACGAGAACTCTATTACTGCAACTCTTCTGAGCCTAAAATCATCTCAAAATAACAAGTGTTAAAAAAAAGTAGAGAGGACCACTGTGTAGAATGTTTCCACTTGCATAAAAACTAAACCCTTACACTGCTAGAATGCTTTATCACATGCTTATCCATACAAAACCAGTTTCAAAATCCATACAAAATATATTCTCTACAGAATATAAGCCTCTACTTCCATTTGTTATATTAAGCATGTTGGTCATATTACTCAAAACCTGCATAGTCTTGCAACTTGTTCTGTGTATCTGACTTAACAAATTCAGAAACTGGTGTAATCTTACCGAGTAGCCATTATGTGTCTAGTTTTGTTGCTAATTGTTATAGTTATGACTTAGGGACAGAAAATCAAACAAACTTCATGCCACGCAATGAGGAAAGACAGAGAAATATGAAATCAGAATCTCTTCCTGGTCAAACAGGACTTGGCTTGCTGGACCCCGGGCACCTGCAGCTACGGGTCCCCTAAAACAAGGGAAGCCAGACCTTTGCACTTTAAGTCCAGCATGACAGACAGCGGGTGCCTCTTCAGCATCTCCTTGCGTTTGTCATCCAACTGAACTCCCAGTGTGGGTCGCCGGCGTTTCTGGAGAAAGGCAAGATCAAAGCAAATAAGCCCTGGTCATACGAATGTCCCCCTTCCTTCTCCCTGCAGGCCAGGGACTTTTCCCTGGGACCTGCTGCTTCAACTATCCAGCTTCCAGGCCCCCAGCGGCTCTTTCTTTTGCTTCTAGGGAGAATGGCACCTGCCAACTAGCAGACCCCAGTGTGGCTGCATGGCACACTCATGAGGGGCAACGGCTCTCACCGTGGTCTGTTCCTCCTCAGCATCTGAGTCGCTCTCGTCATCTGCAACCACAAAGAGAAGGCATCTAGAGCTGAGGGGGCTCCCAGTCCTTCCTAATGTGTCTCAACCCATGGGGCATAAAGGCGCCGGACTCTGTGTCATTTGTAAATGGGTTTCTTTAGAATACATAATAAACTAATTTGCTGCTGCTTATGTGGTAAAGAAAACATGAGGATGCAAGATAAAAAAAAAAGGAATGCGTCATAATCCCACTCCCCCCCCATTTCTAAAAGTGCTTTTTAATGTCATCCTATGGACCGCAAGCCACCCTACTAGTGGTGGCGGTAACAGTAATATAAACAACAGCAGCAGCAGCTCCTACAATGAGAGGGCCTGCTATGTGCCCGGAATGATGCTAAGGACTTTGCATACATGACCTCACTTAACCCATCTGATAATTCTACATGAGCTATTATTATCCTATTCTGCCAGGGGAGTAAACTGAGGCTCAAAATGTTAAAGAGCTTTCCCAGGATCAGTGAGATAGTGAGTGGCAGGGCTGAAATCATAAGCACTGCTTTTTTTTTTTTTTTTTTTAAAGATTTCATTTATTTATTTGACAGAGAGAAACATAGCTAGAGAGGGAACTCAAGCAGGGGGACTGAGAGAGGGAGAAGCAGGCCTCCTGCCGAGCAAGGAGCCCGATGTGGGGCTCGATCCTGGGTCTCCGGGATCATGACCTCAGCTGAAGGCAGTCGCTCAACCAACTGAGCCACCCAGGCGCCCCACTGCTTTTTCTTGTCTACCCTGGAGCATTAGGGCATTACAGTCAAGCTCCCTGATACTCAAAACTAGTACAGCTAATTTCCAAAGGCCCAGCACTGCCCTTCGGTGGTGACCCGGCGCCCCTGGAAGCAGCTATGGAAGACCTGGGGGAGGATCCCCACTACGTTACCTTGGGAGTCTTCAGGAGGCTTAAACAGAGCCTTGGCTTCGTCCACACTGCCTTCAATTGCCACAGACAATGTCTTATCTGTGAGCAAGAAAAAGCTTCATATGATGGCTGCTGAGGGAAGCTATGCAGACAGGCTAGCTCTGGGAATGCATTTCTTCTGCCTTTGTCATAGGTCCTTACTGCCTGGGGAGTGGGAAAGCAAAAGACCTTTCTCCAAATGAAGAGGAACATGATAGGATACTTAAGTCTTTTTTTCCAGTGTTTACTGAGAACAAAGAACCCAAAGCACAGATTTTTGGACAAATACCACCTGAGACCACAGTTGAATGCCTCTCTTTTCAGGCTTATACCAATGCACAATCCCAACCTAGGGCCTAAAGCTGTGAGACACTTTTCTGCCAACCGTCTTAAAGATTCTCATCCAGAACCCTTAACTATCCACATGCTGGAAATGACGGCTCTCATCTAAGTGTTTCTTCTCCATTCTGTACTACACCAAGCATCCGGCTGGCACCATCACATTTAATTGGGAGACAAGACAGTGAATAGGAACTTGGACTGGGTAGTCTAGTCCCAGATCTGAGTCCCTACCCCAATTCTTAAACATTTGGAAAGTTACATCACTGCTCTGAGCCCCATCTTCTGCATCAATGAAGTTCTGTCTTGACAAATAGTAGCTGCCCAGCTGGGTGGCGAGGACCAAATGAGCTGATGCTTGTAACTATAAAATTATCTTTTCAAATTAATGTCTAAGTTTCGCAACAACCTTATGAGAGCCATACCATTATAATAGCCATGAGATGAGAAAATTAAGGCTCAGAGAAGTAGAACACAATGGGCCGAAGTAGCTAAACTAGGATTCAAGACCAGGTCTGCTCAGCTCGAGCCCAGTGTCTCAACCACAAATATAAGCAGGCTGTTCCACGCACCAGGACTGACACTTCTCTGGGTCATGCCTGGCCTGCCTTTGTGACACTCCAGGGGTCTACTGCCGGGAGGTCAAGACAGGCCGCCACCCCTCTATCTCCATTCAAAAGGGTATACAGATTAGAGATAGTCACAGGAGCCTGAAATAGTTTGCCCAACTATACTGAGGGACGGCAGACTTTCTCTACCTGGCAGGCCGCTGAGAGAATACTCCCGGGTGGCTGGCCGCTGCTCTGACCCCAGATAAGGTGGTTGCCCCCAGCAACCACTGGCAAATGTCAGACTGTTCTTTTGGGTAACTTAATCCTGAAATTCTACAGTAAAATGGGAAAGGAAACAGGATGGGTTTAAACACAAAAGAAAAGAAAATTACTCACCCTGTCTAGGGGGCTGGGAGGATTTCATATGAGCTGATGATGAAAACAAGGAGAACAAAAGGGAGGGAGAGGACCAGAAGGACAAGGAAAACACAAGAAGAGAGACAGTAATGTGTTGGTGCCCATGGCTGGCAGGAAAGGCATGCACTGGTGTGATGCATATCTGTCTGATGCGATGGGGTGAAGAAAAGTTTACGTGCTGGGTAAAAGCTGCAGTAAGGCAGAAGTTAGGGTCTCCAAAAACTTTTCAAAATCTTAGTGAAGCGCTGCCCTTAAGCTTAAAGCAGAGACCTCTTCCCACTTGGTAATTCACCGTAACGGCATGCAGCTTGTGTGGGCTTGGTGAAAGCCTGGGAAAGCTGCCTGGGACTTGTGTTCGTCAAGTCCACTCTCTGAAGCGGAGCAAGAGGCGCTGATTCCCCTGCCAAGCGTGCCTGGATGGCCTGAGTGTCTAGGAGACCAGACAAGCTGCCTGGGCACTGCACCCAGGAGCTGACCAGCCAGACTCATCAAGATTAAAAGCCATCCATTCTGAAATGCCCACCAAGTTAGTCTAGCCTCAGGCCAGCTGGTCAAAGCAGCCATGCTGGGTGGTGTGGCGGGGAGGCACCACCTGTCACCTGCGGGCTTCTGAGCAGGACCAAGGACCTCCCTCAGCGGACAGGGCTTCCAAACGACTCTAATGGCCAAGGCTGCTGCGCCCACAGCCCCTCCTCCTCACCATGCCCCATACTCACCACAGGCCTGCCCATAAGCAGTGGCTTGGACAAAGAGGACATACAGGGGAGGTGGCAGGTGTCTCGCCGTCTCATACTGCTTGTGAGCCTGGTCGAACGGCATGAACAGGTACTCTTGCACAGGAAGGGAAGCCTGCATGCAGCAAAAGAAGGGTTTTTGTTTTCTCTTCTTAGGCAGTCCACATGTGAAGAGGTGGCTGAGTTACCATAATAGCTTTTTATTTACTGAAGGTACATGATAAGCTAACAAAACAGGCAGACAAGAAGCCAATACAAAAAGATCAGTTTATACAATCAGCAAATAGTAAGAAAATGAACTTAAAAGAAAAAGAGCCATTTCCAATAGCATCAAGAAAACATCAACTACCAAAGCCTCTAACAAGGCCTGAGAAATGAAAAATCTAAATGAACGGAGATATATGCCATGTTAATGGTCTGGAGGACTCATTATCTTGAAATCAATTCTCTTCAAAGTGATCTACAGATTCAATGCAATCCCAGTCTAAATCCCAGCAGATGAAAATGAACTAGCTGATTCTAAAATTTATTATGTTAAAGGCAAAGGGCCAGTGTGCCTGGGTGGCTCAGTTGTTTAAGTGTCTGGCTCAGATCATGATCCCGGGGTCCTGGGATTGAACCCCATGTTGGGCTCCCTTCTCAGTGGGGAGCCTGCTTCTCCCTCTTCCTCTGCCTCTCCTCCCACCCGTGCTCTCTCTTCCACTTGCTCTGTCAAATAAAATCTTAAAAGAAAAAAAAAAAAAAGCTATGGTAAATAAGCCAGTGTGGTACTGGTACCCAGACAGACAAATACAGACCATTCACAAACCCACACGGACATGTGATTTAAGACAAAAATGGCACAGAAAAGTGGGGAAAGAATGGTCTTTTCAATAAATGACCCAGCTGAATACTAACATGGGAAAAAAACAAATCTGACCCTTACTTCACACTACGTACAACATTGCCCTCCAGGAAGCCTAGAGATCTATATGTGAAAGACAAACAATAGAGCATCTATAAGAAAACAAGAGAATATCTCCATGACCTTGGGAGAGAGACAAATTTCTTAAATAGGACACCAAAGCACGAACCATAAAGGAAAACACTGATAATCAGATCATATAAAAATTAAGAACATCTGCTCATTAAAAGATACCATTATGAGAATGAAAAAGTCAGAAAATATCTGCAAAAGATTCCTCTCCAAAAAATATAAAGAAGTCCAAGCAAAAGATGTGAACAGACCTTTCACAAATGAGGTAATCCAAAAGCGAATAAGCATATAAAAGGGACCGTGCGCAAACATCACTGGTCTTCAGGGAAAAGGAATTTAAAACCACAAGCAATCGCCTCTAGAATGCCTAAAATTAAGAAGACTAACGGTATCAAGTGTTGCTGAGGATGTGGGAGCAATGAGAACTTTCATGTGGTGGTGGGGAATTTTGTAAATCAGTGCCATCACCTTAAACTCTTTCAGTGTTCACCAAAACTATATTCCCAGCATACTCTATAACCCAGCAATTTCATTTCTAGGAACATATTCAACAGAAATATGTACACACAGGCACCAAAGGACAAAGGATGCTCATAGCAGCATTATTCATTAGCCCCAAACTAGAACTCACAATCAAATACTAAATATCAATGAAAATAAATGAATTCCTGGTGCTCACGACAGTACAGACGTATCTCGCAAACATAATGCTGAGCAAACAAAGCCAGACACGAGTATATATGATGTGATCCCCTTTGTTTAAGTTCAAAAATGGGCCCAACTAACTTACGACATTAGAAGTTAAGATAACGGTTACTGGGGGGTGGGAGGAGACAGTGACTAGAAGGGGAAATAAAATCGCTTCTGGAAAAACAATGTTCTCTTTCTCGACTTGGGAGCCAGTCACAGAGATGTGTTCACTTGTGAATATTCACTAAGCTATACATTTATAAACCGTACACTTTTATATATGTGAAATTACTGTCTTAAATGTAACATATATGCATTGTTTTAAAAAGCATTCGGGGCATGTGGATGGCTCAGTCAGTTAAGTATTCAACTGCTGATCTCAGCTCAGGTCTTAACCTCAGGGCTATAAGCTCAAGACCTGCGTGGAGCCTACTTAAAAAAGTTGTATTAAGTTTATAAAGCAGAAACTCTCTAGGGGCACCTGAGTGGCTCAACTGGTAGAAGATGTGCCTCCTAATCTCAGGGTCAACGTCCCACACTGGCGGTAGAGCACTTTAAAAACAAAACTAGCAAATAAGCCTCCCAGTCCCCAAACCCCAAAGTAATTGTTAATGATTTGGTATGAATAATGACTCTCCTAGGCATACACTGAACTCACACATGTATATATTCATATGGATACTTTATAAACAAAGGTATACAATGAATTAGTATTTTATGTCCTATAATAGGCATTGTTTTGTTTGATTATATGATAAATCTTTGTTCTGTCCAATTATTTTATCAGTGATATAATGTTCTGTATTTCCATCACAGCTATAAGACTGTACCGTACAAGAATTTATTTAACCTGTATCCTATTTAGGCACATTTAGAGAAACTCCAGTTAACCGGAAAAATTAAGGGGCACCTGGGTGGCTCAGTCCATTAAGCATCCAAATCTTGATTTGGGCTCAGGTCATGATCTCAGGGTCATGAGATCGGGCCCTGCACTGGGCTCTGCACTGCGTATAGAGCCTAGTTGTCCCTCTCCCTCTGCTCTTCCTCCCACACTCTCTTTCAAATAAATAAATAAATAAACGAAATCTAAAAAAACCCCAACAAAACAAAACAAGACGAAAACAGGAAAAACTAAGGGCAACCCAAACTTTTCGTTTGTTTTCTTTCGATCCCATTACGAAGTGCTCGTGGAAATGTTTGTTGACGACCTAATTCTATGCCTGGATTGAAGGGAAGAAATGTAGACCTTGCCAAATCCTAGAAAAGGGAACCTTTGATTTCTCGAGGGTCATTTTGCAAAGTTCTTCCATATTCACCATTTACTCTGCTACATAAAACTGAGGATTTAGAGGGGTGCCTGGCTGGCTCAGTTGGTAGAGCCAACTTGTGATTCTTGATCTTGGGGTCTTGAGTTCATGCCCCATGTTGGGCACAGTGTCTACTTAAAAAAAAACAAAACCGAAAACTATAATCTGGCCTCACAGGGCAAATAAAAATCAGGTCACCTATACAGAAAGACGTGACATTTTACATTATATTCTAAAGTGGGGACTTGTACCCCCAAAGGCACCGAACAGCTTTTATACACGAGTAAAGTTCTTTTCAGAGAGAGTACAGCTGCTGAACATCTGCCCCCAAGGGGCAGTCAGGAGTCTAACAGACACCCACAGAAGCAGACTTAAGAGGCCTGGAGGCTATGGGGCTGGTGGAAACCATTCTGGGGTTAAACCTAGAGTCTGCACAAGTATTTTACCTGGAAGCAGCTCTGGGTGAAAAGAAAAAAGTCCTAGATAAATGTGTGTATATGCTCCTCAGCCCAGCCGGCATCTCTTCTACCCAGGACACAACCTTACCGTACGGGCTGGCTAGAACTACAACCAGGACCATCCTTGTGCTGGGCTCTGACGCCCACTAGGGTAAGATGCCTGGCAAAACCCAAAGGGAAACATGGCCACTGGAAGCCTCAGGTCAGCAAGGTCTCGTTGGGCGCTGAAGGCAAAGCAAAAGGCCAGTGTTGGGAAGGATGAGGGAGAGTCTCACCTGCATGATGCTATTGAGGCGAGGCTGGAGGCTGCTCAGGTACTCTTTCTTCACCTCAATCTCCTTAAGGATCTTTTCCTTGTTGGATAGGCACTCTCGGTACTTCTCCGCCAGCCTGTTGGGAAAGGACAGACCACTGTCACTCGAAGCTCCTCAGAGATCCCCCGACACACCTACTGACTGTCACAATCCACCCAATGACAGCACTCATGATTAACTAATGTTTACCTAGTACTTACTCTGTGTCAAGCACTTACAAAACTCTTTATAAGCATTATTGCATTTAATCCTTATGAAAATCCAGAAAATAGGTACTCTTTTTTTCTAAAGGAAGAAACAAAGGCTTAAGGAAGTAGATAAATTGCCCAAGGTCATTCAGCTAAAACCAAATACAAAGCTGGGCTTTGAATCCAAGCCTGTCCAGCTCCAGAGGCTCTGCCCATTAACCAACAGGGAATATCCCTGTGTCATTTCCTGTCCCTTTCTTGCCTCTAGGGTCTAGAGTCAAAACTTTCACAAACATGTGGACCTAGCAACTATAGGACCCAAATGAGGCCCACAGACTGGCCTGGGTGGGGCAGGGTTGTGATGGATTCTGGACCGCAGGAATACAACATTCATGGTTTAGCCCGTGCCGAGGCAAGCAATGTACTGGACAGGGGAGGAATGGGCCAACTCCATCTGCTAAAAACCTGACACCAGTTCCATAAGAACCACACTTATGGCTTATTAAGTTCATAACATGGACCAAAGGCATAGAATACATTTTAAAATATGAAAAGGGGGGGGGGAAATAAAAACACCTGCTTCTTCAATGGAAAACACCAAATGTGTCAACCAAAAGTCCTAGAATTCTCGTACAAATATGGGGAAGAAAGTCACTATTAACAAAAGGGATGCAGTCATGAAAGATCCAGTATGAAAAATAAACTATAACCTTAAAATACCTAAATTAGATCACACAGCATATTTACAACTAATATTTACTATTTACAATTAATAAAAAAAAGATCTTTATTAGTATGGGAAATTTTTGTATGTAAAGGTGTGCCTTGAACCATAATTTATGATAGCAAAAAAGTGATAACTAAAAGTCCAATCCAATAAAGGAAAGACTACGTAAATTATAACTTGTCTATACACAGGAATACTGTGTATAACCTTCTAAAACAATGTCTGGGGGCGCCTGGGTGGCTCAGTTGGTTGGGCAACTGCCTTCAGCTCAGGTCATGATCCCGGGTCTCCCGGATCGAGTCCCACATCGGGCTCCCTGCTCAACGGGAAGCCTGCTTCTCCCTCCCTTACTCCCCCTGCTTGTGTTCCCTCTCTGGCTGTGTTTCTCTCTGTCAAATAAATAAAATCTTTAAAAAAAAAAATCTTTACTAAAACAATGTCTGCAAACCTTTAAATAGCACAGGGACAGTCTTAGAGGCAAAGGAAGAAGCAAAAGAAAATAACTAAAATTTATAATATAAAAGGTATTTAGGTCTCAGGTGTTAAAATTTTAAAGAAAAAGTTACTCCCAATTTTCTATTAACAGCCTTAAGCAATCCCAGCCCCCCCTATTTATGCTGCTGGCCAAGTTTAAATTATAAGGTATGAATTAATCACAAAACGGGATTTGGTCTTAAACCATTCTACTGGCTCCACAGAACTCTGCTGTGTGACTGCGGGTCACGCACAACAAAGCACTGTCCCCACAGTTAAAGGTCTGCGTCTACGCAGGTTAACAAGGTCAGGAAGGATGCACAACCTCTTCCGCTGCTCCAGCTCCCAGTCCAGACGTGCAAGGGTTTGCTGGTGAGGGTCTCCCACGGTGACTTCAGCCTTGCTAATATCTGGAGGAGCCTCCTTATAAAACTCCTCTAAACTGACCAGATCAATTTCTTCATGCTTCGACCTGCGGGGAAAAGCTAGGTTATCAGGTTGCTGCTCTCAGGATCCCAAACCAGGGATGAGGTGGGCCCACAGTTCCTTCCCTGTATGCTTACTTAGCCCTGTTCTACAACTACCCAGGAATCTGGATCCAGTCTTCTCAACAAACGCTCACTAGTAGATGTTTCATTTTGAAAAGATATTAGTTGGTGACTTACCATAGGATCCTCATCCATAGTGTCCAACCTTTGTATCCATGAATTAGCTGAAGACTAATAGAAGGGATGCTTATAAAATTTACAGATGTCTCCAAGTTAACAAAAGAGGTTAAGAACTGAAAGTCAATACAAACACTATAGGATGGGGCCCCTGGGTGGCTAAGTTGGTTAAGGTTTGTCTGTCTTCGGCTCAGGTCATGATCTTAGGATCCTGGGATGGAGCCCCACATTAGGCTTCCTGCTCAGCTGGGAGTCTGCTTCTCTCTTCCTCTGCCCCTCCCCGTTACAGTTACAGCTTGCTCGCTCTCTTAAATAAATAAAATCTTAAAAAGAAAACAAAAAGGGGGGGGGCGCCTGGGTGGCTCAGTCATTAAGCGGCTGCCTTTGGCTCAGGTCATGATCGCAGGATCTTGGGATTGAGCCCGCATCGGGCTCCCTACTCAGCTCAGGCTCCCAGCTCAGGAAGCCTGCTTCTCCCTCTCTTGTGTTCCCTCTCTCTCTTTCTCAAATAAATAGATAAAATCTTACAGATAAAATAGATAAAAGAAAAAAAAAAAAAAAGGAAAAAAACACCATAGGCGCCTAGTGGCTCAGATGGTTGAGCATCTGCCTTCAGCTCAGGACATGATCCCAGGGTCCTGGGATTGAGTTCCATATCAGGCTTCTTGATCAGCAGGGAGCCTGCTTCTCCCTCTGCCTCTCTCATGAATAAATAAATAAAATCTTAAATAAACAAACAAACAAAAAATACAACAGTCTAGGCCTAGATTGCCAGGTTGAAACCAGAAAGTGGAGACAAGAAAAAGAAGTAAAGGTCTGCCTTTAAGTTTAAAATATTAACTGCATTAAGCACAGGATGGGGAAGATCCGGCATGGCATAATGGTGTATAGGCTTCAACGCTGCATATACAGCAACTCACAAGAAAAGAAACCTGACACTTCTTCCTATGTTAACATAGTAGCGTACAAGTTGTGGACAAAAGATGGTAATAACAGCAGCTACCAGGTATTAAGCACCCACTGTATGCCAGTCTCACCTCACTTATTTCTCATGATAACTCTTATCAAATGGAGATTTCTATCTCCATATCTCAAATGAGATGGAGACTTCTACAACTGAGCCACTGCCCAAGGTCACACAGCTAGTGAGTGGCAGAGCCAGGATTTGAATCCAGGCTGTCTGACCAGGGCCAAGGGTGGTCACCTGCCTCTTCACAGGCCAGGGTTCTATTGTATTCTGCATTTGTCAGCTTTTATCGGAGTGATGGTTACAGCTTAGGGCATCACATTCTTTGTTTTTAATACCTTTTTATTATTATTATTATTTTTTTTTTGACAGAGAGAGAAACACAGCCAGAGAGGGAACATAAGCAGGGGGACTGAGAGAGGGAGAAGCAAGCTTCCCGCCGAGCAGGGAGCCCGAAGTGGGGCTCAATCCCGGGTCTCCGGGATCATGACCTGAGCCGGAGGCAGTCGCCCAACCAACTGAGTCACCCAGGCGCCACCCCCCTCAAGAAACAAACAAACAACAAAACAAAGCAAAACATCTGCCTCTTAATCTGCACAAGTAGGTCTGACCAAGCAAGAATTCATTCCCTTCTCTTCCTCTGTCTCCGCTTTCTTCCTTCTCATCTCTCAGCTTGGATTTGCCAAGAGGGATTACATTTTAAGATGGACACTGAAAAACTATAGTTTATTCACCTGAAGGCAGCTAATTAGCAAGAAGTTCAGCTTCCGAAGAATAAAATCCAATTGCAAAAGTGAATGGCTAGAACTTTGGAGAGGAAAGACTGGGCCAAAAGGTTAAAAGAATTTGACTGGAAGGGAGTTGCTCCCATGCAAGGTGCCCAGGAATCAAACTGGTGATGTAAAGGCCCCTGCTGGAGAAGACAACTTTCTGATCAGGTGCAGAGCTAAAAACTTAAAAAAGTCAGACAGGCTTCTGAGGTTCTTTGTGCAGGCTGAAAACACTGCTTCCAATTCTCCCAATCAAAGTGATCTATCTATTCACCCTCATCCCAGATCCTGCAGTCTCCAAGCCCATCTGAATTTTTTTTTTTTTTTTAAGGAGAGTAGCTAATACTGAGCTATGCAGGAAAAAGTAGTTACTAACAGACTATTTTGCCAAAGGCTGTTCTCTGAAACTCACTTAAATTCCAGACACTTGGTGATCTCTTTCTGCAGGTGCATCACCTCATACAACAGGTTCTGCAGCTGCAGGTGATAGGCATCAACTTTCTGTTTGGCCTGAAAGGAGGACAAGGTCAGAGGTGAGTGGGGCCAGTCAGGTCAGACCGAGCAGAAGCAAACTCAGGGAAAAGGTAAAGGAGATTAAGAAGGGAATGTGGGGAAGAGAGAGGAGGAGGATTACACCTCTCATTTCTACCTCATGGGTCTGGTCTCTTCCTTTCTTCAACCTGATGTGGGCTAATCGATTAAGCTTCTTTAGGGTCATGAAATGCACACAGCTCTGGATCCTGCGATCTTCTATCTCAACTGCCTGCAGGCAAAGAAAACTGGTAAAGATCTTGTCAACAGGTGCTGGCTTAGCTTCCTTCAGCACCTCACTTCTGACCCATCACCATCCAGAACCAAAAACAAATATTGGAAGGAACTCAGAACCAAGAGGAATGCCAGTGGGAAATGGAAGAATGACTGTATAAGGGAAATGCTTAAGGCTCCCGGGCAAAAAACATCTGCTTGGACTGAAGTAACAGGGATTGAAGACGGAGCAAGAGCAGCCAGCTCTTAAAGGGACAATTAACTGTCCCTACGTACTGTGTAGAGAGATCTTAACAATAGATCTTAACAACAGCAACGGTCTGCCATACAATTTGCCCTCTGAAAATAACATTACAGAATAACTTAAATGAAAAGCTTGCCTACAGTAAAAATATGATGGAATTATCATTAACAATACTGGCTAGTATAAACACAAATAAGTGAGATTCTTGGATATATATGGGTTTTGTTTTTAGTCACTGTTTAGTTTCTTTGTCCCAAAGTCTGTTTCATTCATTTAATGTTAAATAATTTCATTTCTGTTCTCTATAAGATATTTGTATATATTCGTATATATTCATCCTTAAAAAGCAAAGGATGTATCATCATTTTTCAAAACCTAGAAAAATGCTTAGCATATAATATCAGCGGAATGAATTATCAAATACAGTTATGAGAAAAATTATTTAGTACTGTACTTTTGTTACTGTAACTGGTGGTTGGGTGGTGATGACATGTTCCCATAAGTTAACAAGCACATCTCTGGAGCCCCCAGGCTCCAACCACCTGATCATGGCTAGGACAGAAGACCATGATGAGGAAGAGCTCTGAAGGGTGCAAAACAAGTCCATCCATTCAAACCCAGCAAGTTCTTGTCGGCCCAATCCAAGTCCCACTCCTTACCACATCCTTGCCTCCTCTGCTCTTCAGATCCTGGATCTCAGCCATGAGCCTCTGTAACTCCTGGCATGTGTACTTGTACAGCTCATAGTCTCTGCCAGGGTCCCGCAGGTCCACTTCAGCCTCCTCGCTGTAGTATTTACCTTCCTGTGGAGACAAGGAAACAGGCTTTGGGTGGGGATTAAAAGTCTCCCTGTTGGGACCAGGGACATTAGGCTAAAATCAGTCAATGAAACACCTCATTAGGTCTCTAAAAAATCTGGTCCTCAAATCAATGTTTCTCTTCTTTTCAAAATGGAAAATAATTCACTCCTCTTTTCTTCTTTCTAATTATAAAGTAATGACGCTTGGTGTCAGAGACTCAGAACATAGTGAGAATTATCAAAATCAAAATGAAAAGTTGCCTGCAATCTCACCTCCCAGCCTGAAATAACTATTTTTAATACTGTGGATAAACACAAATTTTATTTTTAAACAAAATGGGATCATACTGTCCCTGCTATTTATTGCAATCTCTCATCCCAATAAATTTAATTATCCACCAAAACGGCTGTGTGACAATCCAATACACACATGGACCAGAATTCATTTAACTAAATTCCTACTGAGTGTTTAGATGGCCAGATCCAGCTTTAGCAGACGTTAACATATCATAATTGGTCACGCAGCCTTTGGAGTGAAGAGAACACATTCCTTGAAGAGAGAGTCCACGGTAGTTAATGATGCTGCACTGCATATTTAAAAGCGGCTATAGGATAGCAGTTCTTAAAAATTCTCATCACAGGGGTGCCTGAGTGGTTCAGTGAGTTAAGTGTCCAACTCTTGCTTTCAGCTCAGGTGTTGATCTCAGGGTTGTGAGTTCAAGCCCCATGTCAGGCTCTATGATAGGCGTGGAGCCTACTTAATTAAAAAAAAAAGAAATACAAATTTTAACTATACATGGAAACAGATGTTATCTAGACTTTTATGGTGATCATTTCACAATATATACAGATGTTAAATGTTGTACACCTTAAATTAATAGCCAATTACATCTCAATAAAAAAAGAACCAAAGCTGCAATGGATAAGGTTTTTTATTAATCTAGATCTCCTAAATCTGAGGAAAACACTGTTTTCTACTTAAATTAAAGCTCTTATGTTTCTCTATTCTAGTTTAAAAAAAAAAAAGTAGGGTGTTTGGGTGGCTCAGTCAAGCATCTGCCTTCGGCTTAGGTCATGATCCCAGGGTCCTAGGACAGAGCCCCGCATCAGGGAGCCTCCTTCTTCCTCTCCCTCTGCCCCTCCCCTCATTTGTGCCTGCTCTCTCCTGCACTCTCTCTCAAATAAAATCTTAAACTGCCTTCGGCTCAGGTCATGATCCTGGAGACCAGGGATCGAGTCCCACATCGGGCTCCCTACTCGGCGGGAAGCCTGCTTCTCCCTCTCTCACTCCCCCTGCTTGTGTCCCTCTCTGGCTGTGTTTCTCTCTGTCAAAATAAATAAAAATCTTTAAAAAAAAAAATAAATAAATAAATAAATAAATAAATAAAGGTAACCAATCAACTAATCAAAACAATTAAGTCATAAATTAGCATGACAGACTCAAGGAGAGAGAGATAGTAAAAGGAGGAACCTTCTGACCGCATGAGCTCTCAGGTCACAGATGAGATTCTGGGGGGATGTTGTTCTGATACCATTTCAGTAGCAGACCAGGGACGCCATACCTCCAGTCACTAGCCGTGGGCTGCACATACTGGCTTCTTCTGACCATCAGGAAAAATGGAGACATACACCATACTAGAACGCAGTCTCTGTTCAGGCACTATCTATGTCTAACACAGGCTTGTTGGTTCTTGGGATTCTGTAGCTAAACCAGATGTAAATACTCAGGCTTGTAGAACCAGGGGAAGTCCAGGTGCCTGGTCAAGCAGAGGCCACCTGGGAGGCTGTCCCTGTGATCCTCAGCTGCTGCAAACTCACAGCTGGGTGCTTGGCCATGAGCTGTAACTTCTCAGCTGTGGCAGTCTCGGGTGTGGCAGTCCTGGCTAACCTCACCTGCTCTGTGTCAGAACGGTTACGCTTCCCTTCAGCTGGAGCTCCATCACTTCGGATCACTTTGGGCTTCCGTTTTTTGCTTGATTCTGATGACATGGTTGTCTGGTGAGGTCACGGGGAAACAGCAGAGACCTGTTAAAAGGAGGAAACTTAAAAGATTTTTCACAGTTGGAACTGGGAGATTTTCGTAGAGTCAAAATACTGAAGTCAACTAGTAGTTCTGGCCACTTAAGCCCTAGTTAACTCAAAAAAAGTCATTCAACCCTCCAAACCCTCAGTTTAATCCTCTGTAGGGGGTGGGGTGCCTCAGTGGCTCAGTCAGTTAAGCTGATGCCTTTGACTCAGGTCATGATCCTATGATCCCAGAGTCCTAGGATCGAGCCCCCTGTTGGGCTCCTTGCTCAGCAGGGAGACCACTTCTTCCTCTCCCCCTTGCTCATACTCTCTCCCTCACTCTCAAATGAGTCAATAAAAAAAATTTTTTTTTAACATTTTTAAAAAAATTTTGTTATTTGAGAGAGAGAGAGGAAGAACTAGCAGGGGGAGCACCAGAAAGAGAGGGAGAAGGAGACTCTGTGCTAAGCAGGGAGCCTGACTCAGGGCTCAATCCCAGGACCTTGGGATCATGACCCGAGCTGAAGGCAGATGCTTAACCAACTGAGCCACCCAGGCGCTTCAGGGTTTGTTTGTTTTGTTTGTTTGTTGAGTAAATAAAAACTTTCAAAAGTAAAAAAAATAAAAAGGGGGAATGAGGTGCCTGGATGGCTCAGCTGGTTAAGCGGCTGACTCTTGATCTCAGCTCAGGTCTTGATCTCAGGGTTTTGAGTTCAATTCCTGCAGCGGTTCAATCCCTGCCTGCTCAAGATTCTCTCTCCCTCCGCCCTTCACACCCCCGTCGCCCCCCAGGAGCACACTCTCTCAAAGAGAAGGAGGGAAGCATCCCTCAGCCTGTCCAAAATGACCTCCTTTCTTCCAGCTCCTCCGTAAAGGCCCCACAACCACATCCCTGACTGAACTCCTCGGCCTAACAGATATACCCACTCCCAATACTATCGATCACTGTGTGCTGGACCTGATCTATGCACTTTAAAGGTGCCTTCTCACTTGATCCTTGTATGAGACTTTTCAGATAAAAACAAGCACCATGTTATGGATAAGAACACTGAGGTTCAGAAAGGTGAATGAGGTGCTGAAGGTCACACAGCTAATATGCTCAAACTGGGTCCATCAGACGCCAAATCAGCGCTCTTGACAGCTGCATTATTTTGACACCAGTGTGTCTTGCTATCATCCCACCTGACAATGCCATCACCTTTCTGGTTAGCCCTAAAACTTAAAGGAAGACTCGGGTCACAGGGCACCCTCTCTCCGCTACCTCTCCTGGTGGTCATGACAGCCTCGAGGCAGGCAGCACTATCCCAACCCCAACAGATCTGTCGCCAACGTTTAGTGAAGGAACGAATGGCTCGTGGTAATGAGCCAGAGAAGCCCCGCGCTGGAATCTCCATTCTACTATTCTACCGATATGAGTCCTGAGACAAGTTGCGTCACTCTCTCTAGGCCTGTTTTCTCACAGATCAAATGAGAGAAACAGTCCCTCCGTCAGGGGTTGCCGTGGACATTGACACAGGAGGCAATCCACCGGGGAAGGTGATGAAGATGACCTAGCACTGGGGCTGTGGATGGTACATGGCGGATGGGAAAGAATGCTGAACACCCAAGGAGAAAGTTCATTCCTTCCCAGTTATTTTTAGAAACTTCTGATGTTTCAAGGAGAACATCTCATTTCCCTAGTTTGCCTTTAACATCTGTGAACACCAATATTTCTTTGTTAACAAAATGACTCTGACTCAGAGTCTTATTAGACAATGAAATTTAGCCAGAATTAAGAATGTTTTCGGGGCGCCTGGGTGGCTCAGTTGGTTGGGCGACTGCCTTCGGCTCAGGTCACGATCCCGGAGACCCGGGATTGAGTCCCACATCGGGCTCCCTGCTCGGCGGGAAGCCTGCTTCTCCCTCTCTCACCCGCCCTGCTTGTGTTCCCTCTCTCGCTGTGTTTCTCTCTGTCAAATAAACAAAATCTTTAAAAAAAAAAAAAAAAGTAAAAGGTGATTCAATTAAAAACCTTTAGCAAAGGCGTAAACAGCAAATTGTACAAACCCCACTAAGTTAGGACGCGAAAGGCTGAAATGGGGGAAATCCGACCTCGGAAACCCCGTAAAGACAGCCTGGCACAGGTAAGCACACCATAAACGGGAGCTTACCACCACCACCACCTTGGCCCTCACATCGTCGTCACCTAGAGGCTGATGAGGCCACCATGTGGGGCCCCGACGCCGCAGCAACCAATACCTTCACCTGAAGAGACAGAGCGCGCGGCGCCGAGCGGCTGGAGACCCCGGAGGGTGACCGCGGAGCAGTCGGGTCGGCCCCCAGCGTGGGGACGCCCGCCCTCCGGGAGGTCTGCACCTCGCGCCCGGAGCGCCCCGCCCCGCCCCTCCGACCCGCCCCGCTATCCCGGAGCCCTCCTCACCGCTCCGAGGTCTGAACCCGTCGCGGCGAGCCGGCCACTTCCGGCGGCGAGGAGACGTCGTCCCGCACACCATAGAGAAGCGGAAGTGAAGAGCGGCCGGCCGGAAACGAGGCGCGGAGGCCGGAAGCGAGGCGCAGAAGCCGGGGCGGACAGCTGGCACGTGGTGCTAGCGGCGACGGGCGGCCACCAGCGTCCAACACCCTCACGCTGCCTTCTAAAATCAGGAAACTGAGGCTACAAGGGCAGATTCTTTGCCTCGTTTACTCTTTCCTCAGCGCCTAAAGCAACGTCCAGCACCTAGTAGGCGCTCTGCCTACTATTTGTTGAATGAGAGTGTCATGTCCACGATAACACGAGAGTGTGGTGGTAGTATAAGATTCGAACCCCTGTGCATTTACCTTCATAACGCGTATATTTAACCACTGGGTCACCCAGACACCCCACACTAGTGAGGACAGCAAGTAAGGGATGACATTCATTCCCTTACACGTGTTTTTTCCCCACCGACGCATCAAGTTTCCTCATTTGCCCAGGGCAGTCACAACTCTAAGGCAGCATTTGACAGCCTCAAGTTTTCTACCCCGGGGCACAAATTCTACAGTTTGGGACTTTTGGTGTAAATTCTACTTATGCGGAGGTAGAAACACTGATGTCCTGAACGCTCTCTGCTGTGTGTGTGTGGGGAGAGCCCTCCCCGATTGTAGCTCAGGGAACAGAGTCAGGGCAGGGGAAGTAAATTAGCCAGGTGCAACCAGAAAACTGGCCCTGCCTCTAGCACCTGCCTAAGTTCCTTGCAGATGAAGAAAAAACATCATGGTTTATAGTAAATATTTAATTGGTTCCATCAGTGACTCCAGCACAAGATTTCCTAAAAGGGAGACAGAATCAAGCAACCTAGAGGTTCATGATGTGTAAGGATCACTGAGGAGGCTCCCAAAGTCACTGACCCCACTCCACATACCCAGTGGCCCAGTAGAATGGGGGTTGGGCTGACAGAATATGAGAGAAAAGGAATGTAGGGTGAAGGAAATACAGGCCCTGGTCCTTTAGTTGGCCTGAAGGAATGAAAAAGAAAGTGCAGGAGATTCTCCCTACACAAAAGGGCTGGAACTAACAGTCAAGATCTCTATCTCCCGTAGGAAGAGATGAGCCTCCTTCCAACTGTTTTTGTATAAGGAACGCCTCCCCAGGTGGTCTTCTCTAATCTCTGTTCTATATTCTGATTCCATATTCCAAATTCTAAAGTTCAAACTCAAGTTCTGAATTCTGTTCTGCCTTCTAGGTTCATGTCTCATTCTGTGACCCAGATCCTTTCCAGGTTCCATTCCTTTGCCCAGCCTTTCTGAGTGGAGTATGTAGGACCTCACCCTGACTGTGCTACCTTGAAGGTTTTTCCCTTTACTTCTTGAGGCAGTTTTAGGCTTTTCCCTGACAGGAGGGCCTTGGCTCAGACTACCCAGTAAGTTCATGGTCCGGTGGAGACCAGGGAATTCCAGACAGCCAGGCCTGGTCTGACCTCCTCCCTTCCCATCTCCTCTCTAACCCCTCAACACACTCCCTTTTGGGCAACTAAAGCTAAACAGAGGGCTTCCCTGGTGACAGCTGGTCACTGGTGGCCTTGAGATGAAGAATCTTAGGGGGAAACGTAGGAAGACATAAAAGGTTGCCGTTCTTCATTCAGAGAAACTAAAAACTGCTTCAAGCACTGGGGAAGGGGTGAGCAGGGAAGGTGGGAGGGGTCTTGACAGAGCCACAAGTCCTCAGAACCCTGTCATCTTTCGCTTCCCCTTGTCTGAGCTGAGCACAAAACTCCCAGAGTCCTCCCATATCTAAGAGAAAACCAAGACAGCAGGAC
The DNA here is from genome assembly GCA_004023965.1 of Spilogale gracilis. Lineage (NCBI taxonomy): Eukaryota > Metazoa > Chordata > Mammalia > Carnivora > Mephitidae > Spilogale > Spilogale gracilis. The sequence goes on along the minus strand of PITA01009462.1, from coordinate 26,596 downwards.
TCGGAGCTCCTCTCTCCATGGCTGCCCTGAGGGAGAAGGGGAAGGAGGCGTGGCAGAGGCAGCATCACTGGAGAGGCGAGATCTTCAATGGGATCATGATCCGAGACTCCATGTGTCGCACCAATGGGACTGTGGAAAGAGAAGTATAGGTCACAGAGGGTGCAGAGGCAAGCCAACCGCAAAAGTGGACACTGAAGGAGGAGGAGGCCTGGGATGCTGAGACGGAGGATGTCCCACTGCCCTCCTGGAATGGAGAGCACCCAACTGTGAGATAAGAGGGGACTTGGGTGTTGCTGAGATACAGCAGTTTTCAATTTTCATAATTATCTATTTATACTCCTGTGATGTGAAAGAAAAGTAGCATAGCAAAAAGTGATTTCACAGATAATACTGCTTAGGACAAAGCGAGGTGTAGAAGAAAGTAGAGGGATTTAAAGAAAAATATCAAGAAAATTATAGCCCTAGTATACTGGTAGGACAAAAGCTATGAGGGTATCCTGCAAGGGGCTAAGATTTGAAAATTACTGATGTAGTTCAAATGATTCATTTTACAGACGGGGAGGCTGCAGCCCGCAGCAGGTGAGCCCAAGGCCACCCAGGAGGTCAGACTCGCTACTCTTGCTCAGAGCTGTTCCAACATTACACGCATACGGATTAGCTACGGTTCTTGTTAAAGTGCAGATTGTGATTCAGCAGATGGGGGTGGGCGTTGGGATCGGGCATTTCTAACAAGCTTCCAGGAGAGCCTGATACGATCATTCAACATCACACTTTCAAGAGTGAGGCTCCCACTAACTCTGTCAGGAAGCGCATCCCACCCCCCGCCACACACACACACACACACACCAGCTGGTAAGTGTGGACACTTAACTGTAAGCTCCTGAAGGGGAGGCACAGGCTCCTGTTCATTCTGTGTCCTCCACCCCCCCCCACCAGTCCCCGGCACACAGTGAAGGCTCAATCACCCGCTGACTCAAAGTGGTTCTCGGGGGCCCCAGCAAGGTGGCAAACACAAGACAACAAAAACTGCCCCAAAATATTTGCTGTGTACATCCTCTGTGCCAGTCTGCATAAAGCACTTTTCATAACTTAGTTCCTAGAATCTTTCCTCTAAGGGAGGCACTACCACAGTCACCATCTTGCGGATGAGGTAACAGCCTCGGTGTGGTAAAGAACCATGCCTGAGGGGCGCCTGGGTGGCTCAGTTGGTTGGGCGACTGCCTTCGGCTCGGGTCATGATCCCGGAGACCCGGGATCGAGTCCCACATCGGGCTCCCTGCACGGCGGGAGGCCTGCTTCTCCCTCTCTCACTCCCCCTGCTTGTGTTCCCTCTCTGGCTGTGTTTCTCTCTGTCAAATAAATAGGTAAAATCTTTCTTAAAAAAAAAAAAAAAGAAAAGAAAAGAAAAAAGAAACCCACTCACTGTCTTAAGAGTAAGTTCCCCATCACTGGAGATAATAAGTGAGGCTTGATCTCCTTGCAGAGGGGATTCCATCCTCTGATTGAGCTCTTGGCAGATGACCGCCCAGGGCTAGGCTGACCCCGCAGAAGCAGCACTCACCTGTGTAGTAAACGTTTTCGTCCCAGCCCCTCTTCCTCCAGGCAGCATTTCGAGTCTCTTCTCGAGACTGCAGGTCTTTATAGGCTGTGGGAAAGGCATTGGCTCATTCCGGGGGAACAGAGGGTCTGACCCTCCTATCATTTCCCCCACCCTGTCCTGCTGTCTCTTCCAAGTGGCTCGAACTGTTAGCCAACACTGTCTGCTTTGACAATCTCATCCCATTCGTGCATTTGTTGACAACTCCCAACTTTCTACTTCCACCACAAACTCGTCCTCTGGCTCCACACCCACATGTCTGGTGCCCACTGGATGTCTCCACTTGGATGTGTCAGCATCTCAAATGCAACATCTCCGAGGGTCAAAATTACACTCTTGACCCCTTCAACCTGCTCTGCCTAGGGCCTCAGTAAGAGACACGCAGCTGCTCAAGCAAGAATCTGGATTTCTCTCCCTGCCTCATCCCACAAAGACAACTTATCCACAAAGTTGAGTGGTCCCACCTCCAGAATGATGAATCTGTGGCCTTTTCAGCATCTCCACTGCCACCACATTAGGCCAGGCCACCATCCTCCCAGACTCATCTGCCTGAACTGCTTTAACTATTTTCTGATGTCCCACTTCCTCTCTTGCTCCCCTACAAAGCATTCTCGGCAAAGCACATGGCAACCAGAGGAATCCTACTAGAACACAAATCAGGTCATGTCATGCTGCTTAAAATGTGGCATCAATCTCCCATTGCATTTAGGATAAATCCCAACTCATCCCCACAGCCTGCAAGGCCCAGGCTGATCTGGTATGTCCCTGTACCCTCATGCTCTTCACTCTCTCCACACTGGCCTCCTCTGTACTCTTCAAAGGCCGTCTGCCCACCTCAGGGCCCTTGCACATGTTTCCCCTCTACTTAGAATGCCCTTCCCTGGCAATTCACAAACTAGCTCCTTCTCATCCTTTAGCTTAGTTATTTTACCTCCTCAGAGAGGCCATCTCTGTCTATCCAAGCCATTCCCATGTATTTCATTATCATTTTCCCCTGCCTCTTTATTATTTATAATAATTGGAAATTATGTTTTTGTGTTAGTTTATGTCTGAGGTGGCATCTCTCCCTGCTAAAATGTAAACTCCAAAAGGGCACTAATGTGTTCGTGTTGTCTGTACAGAGTGACAGTGGGGAAATGGGACTAGCACAGGGCCCCTGGAGGGTCCTCAGCCTACCCCAGAGATGATGCACAACGTAGAGCTCTCCTATCTGTGAGAAGAAGCCGCCCACTGCCTCCTGGTTCTCCTGCCGGTACTTGATGGCCCGAGCCCTAGGGATGGAAAGAAGAATGTGGAACAGAGGCCGGGGCCGGTGCAAAAGAGCCTCTGAGGTGTCCCCAGGTTGGTTTCTCAGCCACACCTCAAGGGAGGAGCCAGAAAGCTCTCAGAGATGATCAGGGAAGGGGGTGACAAAGGTACAGCCGGGAGCTGGGTATTCCACTACTAGGAAAGGCCTCACAGTCCTCTAGGAGATGCTCACCTCTGGGCTGGATCCTTGTCCTGGATCCAGGAGGGGCAGAGGATGCCAGGCCCCCCGCCATACGGCCCGGGAAAGGCGGCATGCCGGGGGACTGGGCAGGGCAGGCAGGCGGGGGCCCCCCCACCCCTGGCACGCCCACTCACCAGTTGTTCCCCCACTCGATCATGGTTCCTGGCTGAAAGAGACCGGAGGAAAGAATGGAAATGAAGCCCCGTCTCAGACTGCAAGTATCACAGCCAGGTGGACATGGGAGACTGTGCTGTCTCCCCAGCCCCAGGGGCCACCCGGCCTCATTTAGAGACGCTGGCTCACAGCTGGGTGCTGTACACACCTCTGTTCTGAGCACATAGGAAGGGAGAGGCCAGAAGCCCCAGTCTAGGGCTGGAGCACAGGACCCCCTCCCCCCCGGTCGGGGTACAGCAGGGAAACCAGGAGGCAGGCAGGGATCCGGTGAGTGGGAGGCACCTTGAGCTTGTATGTCCTCAGCTCATAGATGTTGGGGCCTGCTCTGGGTTGGGGCTCGTTCCAGAAGCTGAACTCAAGGAGCATCTGGTTTCTCCTGGACAGCAGCATCTGGCTCCGCTCCCTTCGGAACTCCAGGTACTCCTGCGGGCACGGCAGTCTGGCCATGGCGGCCACGAAGAGCACCCCCACCCGAGCAGTGTGCCCCCACGCGGTGGCGGGGCAGCCCCTGCCCAGGGCTGAGCCTGCTTGTGGAGCGGATGCCGACATACCTTGTTGCTTTTGAGTTTGTTCATGCAGTCCATGAGGGCTGGGTAGCCGCCGGAGAATCGCCACAGGTGTACTGTCGTGTGGGAGGGAAAACGGCAGGGACAGGTCAGAGGGCGGCTGGGGCGCTGCCGGCACACCCCAAGGCTGGCTGAGGAAGGGAGTATGAAACGGGCCGGTCTCCAGCCGGGTCCCCTTAGCACCAGGAGTTCCCTTTGCTTGGTGGGGGATAGCGCTGGGCAGCGGATGACCCCAGGAGGCCTAGGGTTTCAGCTCCAGGTCTACCAGGTGGCCTGTGACCCCCTCCAGGCTCAACATCCTTGTCTTAAAAAATGGGAATAACGTTTCCACCCACCCTTCCTTAAATAGCACAAGAGGATCAGATATGTCCTTGTACCCAAGGGGCAAGCGCACACGTGAAGCCGACCACCAGGCCTAGGCTGGATAGGCCGGACAAAAAGCAAGTTGGTCTGATAGGCTAAAGTGAAATATTCGTTTTTTTTTTTTAAGATTTTATTTATTTGACAGAGAGAAACACAGCCAGAGAGGGAACACAAGCAGGGGGAGTGAGAGAGGGAGAAGCAGGCTTCCCACTGAGCAGGGAGCCTGATGTGGGGTTCGAACCCGGGTCTCCGGGATCATGACCTGAGCCGAAGGCAGTCGCCCAACCAACTGAGCCCCTCAGGCACCCCTAAGATGGAATAGTCTAAGACAGTGAATTTTAAAAAAACACAAAAATCAAAAAACAAGGACAGAAAAACACGTAGTGTGCTAGCACATCTTGTTAGGGGTAAGGGGACATATCCAGAGATGCTAAGTATGCAAACCGAAGGGATTGTGACAGGAGATGTCTCTGGGGAAGACAACAGAGGCCTGGGGCTTTTGAGCAGGAGGGAGGCCTGCTTTGCACTGAAATGATTTGTGCTGTTGGAATTCCCTGGGCTGGGTCAAATGGGGTCCCCCTTCCCCCGAAGTTCATGCCTACCCAGAACCTCAGAATAGGACCTTATTTGGAAATAGAGTCTTCATAGATGCGATCAAGCTAAGATGCTATCGTACTGGGTGGGTCCAAAATTCAGTGGTTGGTGTCCTCATACGCGGAGGGCAATTTGGACACAGACACGAAGAGGACACCGTGGGAGACACAGGCACGCAGGGAGAATGCTCTACGATGGGAGGGATGCCTCTACAAGCCCAGAAAAGCCAACAATTTCTAGCAACCACCAGAAGCTGGAAAAGGCAAGAAGGGACTCTCCCCCCAGAGCCTTTGGAGAGAACGTAGCCCTGCCGACACCTAGATTTTAGACTCCTGGGCTCTGAACTCGAGAGAATCGATTTCTGTTGTTTTAAGCCACCCAGCAGTGAGCACTTTGGGATGGCAGTCCCAGTAAACTACTACTCCTTCCAATAATCTAGGTGGGAGAAGGAAGGAAACAGTCCTGCCATCCCCAGAGCATGGCTGGGGCTGAGGGAGGAAGGTCTCCAAAGGGTGGAGGCAGGCTAGAGCTGAGGGCCGTTGGCTGATCAGCAGTTTGGAAGCTTCCCATCCTCGGCCTGCCCCTTACCTGCCTTCTGATTCCATCTGTGCCTTGATTTTCCTACCTGCTGAATGGTCTGACCCTAGAACTTAAAAGCCTCTTTCCCAAAGGAAACAGCAAAAATACTGTATGGATGAAAGTCTACCAAGACCAGGTATGCTGGCCTGCAGAAAAGGGATAAACCTCATACTTAGGACCAACAGGGAAAAATTACAGGCAGGGTACCCTAGGCCCTTGCAAAGAAAGAGCGGTGGAGTGAGCCGATGAGGACTGCATATAGAAGATTCCCCTGAGGATGCCGGAGTGGCTCAGGTTAAGCGTCTGCCTTCGTCTCGGGTGGTGATCCTGGAGTCCTGCGATTGAGGCCCGAGTTGGGCTCCCTGCTCAGCAGGAAGTCTGCTTCTCTCTCTGCCTGCTGCTCTCCCTGCTTGTCCTCTCTCTCCCACTCTCACTCTATCTCAAATAAATAAAATCTTAAAAAAAGAAAGATTCCTCTGGGTGCCACTGCAGAGAGGGAGAGCAGGGTGGCCGTGTATGGGGGTGCCAGAGACCCAGGCTGGGCGGCAACGGCACTGAGGAGGCGGGCAGCTCACCTGCCTGGTCCTGCTCCCCGTACCACGTGTTCCAGTTGCCCACGAGAGAGCAGGGGTAGTCCTCATCCAGGTGCAGCTTCGGCAGCACAGCTTCCCTGGGTTGGGGGGAGGGGGACACAGAGAAGGGGGTGGGCTCGCACCACCCACCAGGGCCCCTGAGATAAGGGTTCTAGCTCAGGCCCTTAGGACCGGGCCTCAGCCTCCCCCTCTCTAAGATGCAGAGACTAGACAATTCATCCTCGGGACTTTTGGCTCCGAAATCTACATCTCCTAGATTTCTGTAAGGAGATGGGGGCTGGGACGGAGTCTTGCGCCCAAGCAGGGGGCGGGACGAGCAGATGGAGGAGGGTGCTCACGTCAGGCTGTTGTAGGCATCCAGACACTCAGGCTTCACATTGTGAACTGCAACAGAGGAAAGAAAATGGGAGGTGAAGCAAGGGGCATGTGTGGCCATGGGAAGCTGGGACGGGAGGCCGCCCCCCCAGGGCCAGGGCTCCCAGGACAGCTCAGCAGCCACTCACACTGGATCTTGTAGAGGTTGCTGGTCTCCTTCTTGGATAGCAGGGTGGAGTGGGCATCCTTCCGGGGATCTACCTTGTGCACAAAGAGCGAGCGGAACCAGCTCCCTTCGTTGTCTTTGGAATAGAAGCTGCCGGGCAGAGGACAGAGAGGTGGGGATAGCTCTGGCTCTTCTATCTGCTCAGACAGCCTGTTCCCCCCAATCCCACAGATGGCCTGATGACCCCCCTCTCTAGGAATGGGACCCAGGGATCCAATGGCAGCTCCAGAGTGTAAAACATCACTGGAGGGCGCCTGGGGGGCTCAGTTGTTAAGTGGCTGCCTTCAGCTCAGGTCCTGATCCCAGGGGCCTGAGATCAAGTCCTGCATTGGGCTCCCTGCTCAGTGGGGAGTCTGCTTCTCCCTCTCCTGTTCCCCCTGCTGTGCTCCCTCTCTCGCTATCTTTCTCTCTGTCAAATAAATAAAATCTTTAAAAAACAAAACATCACAGGAGCCACCTGAGCAGACCTGGTCCCTCTTCGAGATCATGGCGCCCAGTTTGCTTCTTGAAGCTTCGCAAGGGCCTCAGGAGGCGAGGAGGCCACCTCCCACCGCTCTCCAGCCTCCCTGCCTCCATTTATCCCCCTTCCAACAGGCTCCTTGGGGCACACACCTGCTCCACTTGGCACGCAGATCTGCAGCCCTCTGCCAAGAGGATCAACCCCAAACCCACCTTGCCTGATGTTCAAAACCCCTAACAGCCCATCTCATCTTACCAGCCTTCCTACTGTCCCCTCCACCCAACCTGTGTACCTACTCTCCAGATCTGCTCCTCCCCAAGCATACCAGGCTCTTCTCCTCGTGCTTTATTTGCAATTTCTGTTCCCTCTGACAGGAACCTATACTCACTGTCCTCTCCAGTGCTCATATTCCACTTGGCCTGTGCCCCTTCCCAGCCAAAGAAAAATAAACTTTGTCCTTGAGGAAGTCCCAGTCCACTGTAAGAAGCAGGCTCTGGAACATAATTGTAGCCAGAGGCATCTGGGACAGCCTAGATGAGCAAACCTTTGGCAGTCTGGGCAAACTCTCCAGAGACGATCTGAGCAGCCTCTGAATCTCCAGGGCTGATATGGCAGAAAACAGTAGACAGAGGGGGTAAAAAGGCATTCCAAGCAAGATTCATTCATTCATCTGGGTCACGCTTGATTGACAAATATGCACCCTATGAAGCTAAGCTGCTTCAAAAGAAAGAGAGAGAGAGAGAGAGAGAGAGAGAGAGAGAGAGAGGGAGGGAGGGAGGGAGGGAGAGAAGAAGGAAGGAAGGAGGAAGGGAGCAAGGGAGGAAGGGAGGAGGAAGGAAGGAAGGTGGAGAGGGAGAAGGAGAGGGAAAGAAAGAAAGAAAGAGAGGAAGAAAAAGAAAGAAAAGAAAAAGAAAAAAAGAAAAGAAAAAAGAAAAAATGCTGTTCAGAGCGGGGGACCCGTCACAGGTCCTGCGGGACCCAACTGTATTCCCACACAAGGTCCCAGCAGGGCAGGGCTTATTTTTAGACTGCCAGAGGCTATAAATCTTCTTGCAGCAGTGATACAATTTGTAGTCAGGCCTGAAAACCAGTCTCCGGCTGGCTGATTTCTAGCCAGGGGGTCTGGCAGTGGGGCCTTAAGTGCCAGCTAGTCCTCTCTTTTTCAATCCTTTTCAATGACTAAAGTAAAAAGAATTGTCTTGTAAATTAAAGTATTTTTTCCCCCAAAATATGGAGCAGCCACTGGAACTGATGAAATTTTTTTTTTTAAGATTTTATTTATTTGACAGAGAGAAACACAGCCAGAGAGGGAACACAAACAGGGGGAGTGAGAGAGGGAGAAGCAGGCCCCCCGCCAAGCAGGGAGCCCGATGTGGGGCTCGATCCCGGGTCTCCAGGATCATGACCTGAGCTGAAGGCAGTTGCTTAACCAGCTGAGCCACCCAGGCGCCCCCATCAGTGTGGTTCCATGAAGTCTGGTGACCAGAATAAGGGAGCTTCGCTATGGATACTTCAGCTGAGGGCATCCTGTCAGGGATCCGTGATCAGGTTTCAGACACGCTGCATCCATGTAGTGTTGATATAGTGTTGATAACTGTTAGTATTGCCATTTTTGAGATGAGAAAATAGTCAGGGGGTTTAAGGAACTTGCCCAGAGGCCAGAGCCCTCCCCAGGGTTCTCTTCTCTGAAGCCAGCCCCCACCTTGGGTTTGAGCACTGATGTGGGGGAGCATCAGGCACACACTGGAAAGAATCGGGTGTTTCAACAAAGCCACAGGCAGAGAGATCCGACCTTTGGTTTGAATGGAGGGGGGAGGCTTCCCTTGGAAGGGGTGGTGGCAGGGAAAACAAAGGCTCCAACTTACTGTCAGCCAAGACCTTTGCTCCAGGACTAGACTTTGAGTAATTTATTAACATCAGTACTGACCAAGATAAACAGCCCCAAGGCCAGCCCTTGGAGAGAGAGTGGGGGGCTAGAACACAATTCTACTCTCCCTAGAGAGAGTGTGGGGCTCCCATCTCTTCTGCCCACTCTCTAATCTGTCGTGCCTACAGTCCTGTTTCCCCATGGCTCAAATGAGCAAGCTGGAGTAGCCTATCTCTAAAGGTCTTTTCTCCACGTAAAACCCAAGATGGGACCTGTTCAGGATCCCAGGTCACGGTCTGAACTCCAAGCCAGCGTCTGTAGGCTCACATTCTCAAGAATTCAAATTTCACTTTCTCAGTGAAGTCACAACATCTTCCTTCTCTTAAACGCCCCAACCCTTCTCATCCCGTCCTCTATTTTCCCGTAGTTCCTTCTAACACATTATACCTTTTTTTTTTTTTTTTTTTTTTTTTTTGGATTATGTGCCCTGTTTACTGTCTCCCCACTAGAAGCAGCCCCATAGGGACAGGGATCTTGTGTGTCCCATGTAACCCAGTGCCTGGAACAGTGCTGCGAACCTGGCACGTGCTCAGTCTGCATGTGGGAAATCAGTCAAGGTGGGGGGTGGGAAGCTAAGACAGAGCTGCATCAAGACAATAAAAGCTGGAAGGTAGGTACTTAGAGAAAGGATGGCTCAGAGTGCGGATGCAGGGCTCAAGACCCCTTATGCTCCCCAGTATCAGCAGCAGAATTAGTGCTTAAAAGCACAGACTGTGGATGAAACCAGGTTCTAATCTCAGCTGAGCTTCATCTCTCTAGGCTTTATAGTCTTTATCTGTAAAATAGGGGCATTAGGATGGGTCTTCTAGAGAAAGGGCCTGATATGGCAGAGCAGCTAGTATCACTGTTCCTACCAAACTTCTTAACCGACCCCCCGGCTCCTATTCTTTCCGCACTTTTCCCAATCTGCCCATCCATCTTGGTAAAGCACCATCTTGGTGATGCTATCCATCGCTCTGCTCAAAAGTCTTCTGTGGCTCCCCAATGTGTATAAATCAGAGACTGGATATCTCCACTTGTAATTCTACCTCTCGTGCACTTTGTCAAGCCTTTATAGAACCAGGATTCACTATCCCAGTGGCTCTGAAACCCACAGCACTCATGTCACTTGAGGAATTCTGCGGCCCCATCCTAGACCTATGGCAACAGAAACTCTGCGGGTGGGCCTAACAATCAGGGTTTTAACAAGCCCACCAGGGGATTCTGGTTCCTGCTCAAGTTTAAGAATCACCGCTCTCGAGCAGTCCCAAATTTCTTTCCTTTTTTTTTTTTCATGTCATGTCAAGAATGCCAAAGATTCCGGTATCTCAACTATACTAAGAATGCCTCTTAGACATAGAAAAACACAATGCAGCTTCGTCCAATCTATGGGAAGGAGCGGTTCCAGAGGGACCAGTTTAGCCCCTTCCCCAAAAATACCTCTCACATTTCCCCATCAGCCTTTTCATCATTTTCATCTGTCTTATACCCCAGCCACACCGGAAGTCACTAGCCAATGTCCTCCCATTCCCCCCATGGTACACAGAACAGGGCTTTTGGCGTGGGAATTGCTCAACAAACATTCGTCCTGGATGAGAACTTTTCAGTAGATGTCACAAGTCAACAGTCTGATGGCCCCCCCCAACAAGAAATTGCTCCAGAATGTTCTCTGGATTTATATGTTAGGAAGCTCAGTTTTACGCATATTCTGAAATATACTTCTGTTTTGAGTTGGGTGACTGCAGAAAGGAACCATGTTTCTTTCTTTCCTTTTTTTTTTAAGATTCTATTTATTTGAGAGAGAGAGAGGGCATGAGAGTGAGCGAACATGAGAGAGGGAAGGTCAGAGGGAGAAGCAGACCCCCTGCTGACCAGGGAGCCTGATGTGGGACTTGATCCCAGGACTCCAGGATCATGACCTGAGCTGAAGGCAGTCACTCAAACAACTGAGCCGCCCAGGCGCCCAGGAACCACGTTTCTGCTTACTGTTCCAGAAGCGTATACTGAGAAGTCACACCAGGAGAGAACTGAAGTTCCGGAGTGCCTGGCTGGCTCACTCGGTGGAGCATGTGACTCTTGATCTCAGGGTCGTGAGTTCAAGTCCCATGCTAGGTACGGAACTTACTTTATAATAAAATTAAAAGAACTAAAGTTCTGATAACAGGATTACTGGTGCAACAGTAACAACTCTATTTATTGAGCAATTTACTATGTGCTAAGAACGACTCCTCACAATATGTTTTTGAGAAAAATGAGGCTCAGAGGTTTTCCATGCCTTATTCAAGGATGGTTAATTACTGGCCAAGAGGATTTCAATCCACATGCAACTGACTTCAAAGCCCGTACTCTGTCTCCACCCAGCAGGCCCCAAACCTCAGAGGTCAGAAAGGCTGCTGCGTGCCTCTCTAGTGACTCCAGAGAGATATGGGACCACCTAAAGGTCAGCAGGAGGGGATGTTCCCAGGTATCCAAAGTGACATGGGGGCATAAGCAACTATGAAGCAGTTCTCGAGTGACTTGGGAAATATTAATCCAAGCGCCTTCACGGCAATCCCGCAAAAACACCGAGCAGGGATTATCATCTCCACTTTATAGAAAAGGAAACCGAGGTTCACAGAGGTTCAGGGCCTCACCCAAGCGAGTTAACATGCTCCTTTTGTGGATTCTGGGCATTTGTCACACAAATGGTTCTACTGCCTACTAATTCCGTTACCCTGGGAAAGTGAGGTCCCCACCCCAGCCTCAGTTTTCTCATCTAAAAAACAAGGGGCTCATAGAAGATGATCTCCCCAAGGCCATTTCAGCCCTGATACCAAAAGGGATTCATGCAGAAATTGAACAAGGGGCTAGAAGCCTCACATACATGTTGTGGCCTTTTAACCTTCAACAACTGTAAGACATACGTACTATTTTATCACTCCTATTTTACAAATGAGGAATCTGATACTTCAAGAGGCCAAATGACTTGCCCAAGGTCAACCCACTAAGACAGCCCGAGTTAGATTTGCCAGTGGAAACGCCAGGCTCTTTTCTTGAGAGGGGAGTTCTCCCCAATTACTGGGTAGTCAGGGTGAGGGTGCAGGTCTGGCTCTTCTTTCCCAACGGCCCAAGAGCCACAGGGCACAGTGCCCTGAGATTCCATGCCAAGCTTTAACAGAACTCTATAGCTTCATGCCTGAGCTGCTGGACAGGAGGGCCCTGCTTTCTTTCCACAGGTGGGGAGACAGGTGTCCTCACTTTATTAGCACCCTATTCTTAAGCACACTATCCTGAACCCTGTGCTAGGGGCTGGGTTAACAAAAAAATGACCTGACATGCCAGTCGGGGAGATAGGCAAGTGTGTCTAGAGGGTCATGAGGAGATGGGGAAAGCACAGGGCCCTGGAGACAGAGGAGGGAGGGGCCGCCCAGGCGGGGTGAGGGAGGCCAAACCCTGTCTCAGTCCAGAGCAGCGGCCAGAAAAATCCCAGGCTGAGCCTCCTCCTCCCAGGAGGCCACCAGTCGTGGTGCAAAGAGCACTGGTTCGTCAGGAGACCTGTGTCCAGACCCAATGCCATCTAGAGCAAGGCACCAGAGAGAGTGACCTTGGACAACTCCCATCCCCTCCCCGGCCTCCTTTGGCCCACTCGTACAGTTTAGGATTGGGGTGCAGAGTCTGTGCAGCTATAGCCCTTGGGGATCCTCTACTGTTCCCCATATTTCTTCCCCCCAGAACTTCCCAAGGGTGGGGCTGCCTCTCCTAGAAGCCCCCAGTGGGTGGTATTTCACAACCATCCCAAAGGCCTGAAAAAGGAGCCACTCCTGCCCTCCGCCCCGTTCCGACTTTCCAGGACCCAGGAATGCCCCTCCCATTCACCCCATCTTTCATTCTGTGCCCAGAGCCAAGTACCCACTAGGACAAAGACCCTGAACTTATCTTACCCATCTCTCCCATTCTTTGCTGAGAGCTCCTCCCCAGGCCTGGATCCTGCCCCCGCCTCTCACCTAGAGATTCCAAGCCGGAGTCTGCCCACTCCCCAGACCCAGACCCCGGCCCCCGCGCCTGCACCCCACCTCGCGCGCGCGCCGCTCCCCCGCCCTTGGCCCGGCTCTCACCGCGCAGCAGCCGCAGCGTCCCCGGCGCCGAGCCTCGGGCCCCCCAGCAGCCGCCGCGCCGCCGCAGAGATGCTGCACAGCCGCGGAGCCATGTTGGAGCGGCGCAGGTTGGAGGAAGGTCCCGCCCCCGAGCCCGGCGGCAGGGCGGGGCCAGGGCGGGGCGTGAGTAAGCCCCGCCCCCTCAGCTGGCCCGCCTCCTTCCGCACGCAGGCAGGTGGGCGTTGCCGCGGAGCATCCTCCCTCCCCGAACTCCACAAAGGCTCTGTCACCTTGACGAAGACCTTTGTCTACTCTGGGCCTCAGTGTCCACTTCGGTAAAATGGGGGCGTCGAACATTGAGCACTCAAGATTAGTAGCGGAGGGCCAGTGACGAGGCCCCCTGATACTGTGCGTTTCTGGGGACGCAGGATCCACAGGCAGTATTTAGCATATTACCAAAGGAACAAACCCTTAGCAATTGAATACAGTTGGACGAGGCTCCGGGCCACCAGTACATTTTCTCTTCATCACCTTATCTATTTTCATCCCATTTTACCATCTACCTGGCATCCTGGGCCCCATGCCTTCCCCTGGCCCTGCTCCGGCTCTTTTGCCTGCCTTCCAAACTAATCCCTTCTCAGTTCACAACCCCCCAGGTCACAGACCTCAGCAAGAGCGGGGAGTTTGCAGATCCCAGGAGGGACCCAGGTCCCTGGGTGCAAGCATGGATACTTACATACATTCCCCCAAAAGAATATCCACCACTGACCGATGACTCGGGGCCCCTCCTGGTATACTGGGCAAGGGGGAGTGGAGCGCCAGCATTAATTTTGTTAATCCTTCAACAAACATGGAGTCAGTTTGGCTATCGCCTGCCTTAAGCTCTGAGACACTGAAGGTGGACAGGACAACAAGCTCCCAGCCCTTTTGGGACTTGAGGTCTGGTAAGGGGGATAAAATCGAATCAACACTGACTTTGAGCTCCTTCAGGACAGATGCCTTAGGCTGCTCTCCCCTCACCTCTCCTGCCTGATACATTAAATATTTACTGAATAAGTGAAATATATACACAAAAGTATTTTGCCGATTACAGTGCAGACTGAGAAGAAATATGGCGAGCTGTGAGGACTTACAATGGGTGGGGAAGAGAAAAAGGGAGATCCTGTATATACTTGAGGATCAGTAATGGAAGTAAGGAAGTGAGACTTGCACTATAATTCTTTTCCTTGTATTTTCTAAGGGAACATGTATTATATGTGTGATTTATTTAAAAAGGAAACCATATTCTCATGATAAATGGAAAACCTGGGGGTGCCTGGGTGGCTCAATCATTAAGCGTCTGCTTTTGGCTCAGGTCATGATCCCAAAGTCTGGGGATCAAGTCCCGCATTGGGCTCCCTGCCCGATGGGAAGCCTGCTTCTCCCTCTCTCACTCCCCCTCCTTGTGTTCCCTCTCTTGCTGTGCTTCTCTCTGTCAAATAAATAAATAAAATCTTAAAAAACAACAACAACAACAAAGAAGAGCATGGACACAGCTGGGCCCAGTGGAAATAAGCTCCCTCTTCTGGAAGCTGGTATGATCAGAGGCTCCCCTGTCCCAGCCACTCAGGAAAAGCCCGGATGGGTAGATGGAGGTGAAACAAATAAGATGTCACTGGTGTCATCTGAAGGTAGAAATTTCCTTCCCTCAGGCTCTGAGTATGGTAGATCTGGAGAGGCGGAAATGATGGCTCTACTGGGCCTCCCAGGAGACCTGACTTTGAACCCAAGCTTGAAAGGATAAGTAGAGAGCATTTGCCAGGAAAAGGGAGCAGGGTGAGGGGAAACTCAAGCAGAAAAAGCAATGTGTGCATAGTATGTGAAAAGGATGCCAGGAGGAAACAGGTTAGAAATGTGTAGCACAATCAAGTATGACTGAAGGTGGAGGTTATGTGGAGGCAGCTTCTCACTGAGTACAAAGAACACCTCTCGAACAGTGGGGCAGACAGCCTTAGTGGCCTGTGACCGAATTATGCCAACAGAGACTGCAGAACAATACACTGACTGCACGGTAGAGGGCATTTGGTAATGAAACCATGGGAAGCCAGAACCCGTGGACAGGAACAGGCTCGCCCTCCTGGTCTAGGGTGCGAGTCTTTACCAAATTCCAGATGTTTCTGGCCACATCTCCTGGGGAGAAGGAAGGAGGGCTGACTGGCAGCCTCCTCACACTGGTCTGAAGTTTCCAAGAGGGTTTTCCCATCTCCACCCACTTAAGTGGGGCAAGAAGATAACACTAGGTGGCTCAGGAGCACGCGTCCACCCCTGACCAGGAGGGAGGGGAGATGTCATATGAACCATCCTGTGAAAGCTTACAGGAAGCACAGCTTTGAGACCCCAGCCCCAAGCCCAGCTCGGGTGACCAGTTCACTCCGGTTTACCCTAGACTTTCCAAGTCTTTGCACTGGAAGAGCCCCATTCAGGAGACCCCTCTGTCCCGGGGAAGCCAGTGGACGTGGTCGTCCTAATTATGGCCCTATCCCTCTCTCACTCTTTTTTTTTTAAGTTTTATTTATTTATTTGACAAAGAGAGAGATCACAAGTAGGCAGAGAGGCAGGCAGAGAGAGAGGAGGAAGCAGGCTCCCCGCTGAGCAGAGAGCCTGATGCGGCCTCGATCCTAGGACCCTGAAATCATGACCTGAGCCGAAGGCAGAGGCTTTAACCACTGAGCCACCCAGGCGCCCTATCCCTCTCTTCACAGCACATGCCCACTTCGTCCTAGAATCTTTTCCTTGTTTAAGTAACTCCATTTACCATCCCTGAAGGAGTAGGGCACAGGGTCTCTCTTTGTGACATTCAGTCACATGCGATGCTGGTTAACTGAGCATCTGACAGGAGTGGGTCACAGACCCATGGACTGTGCATTCTGGGCAGCAAACCAGGTAGATGTTAGACAACAATTCTACAAATGAAGAATTAGACCATTTCCAATTACTGTGGAATAGATTACCTGCAAATTCTAGCAGTTTGAAACAATAAACAATTATTATCGCACATGGTTCCCTATGGGTCAGAAAGTCAAGCTGGCCTAGGGCCTCCCAAAATGCTGCAATCAAGAGGTCAGTTTGGTGGGCACCTGGCTGGCTCAGTTGGAAGCATGGCCTCTTGATCTTGGCTTTGTGAGTCTGAGCCCCACAGCAGGTGTAGAGATTATTTAAATAAATAAACTAATATTGCTTTATTAGCATATATTTGTGTGTGTATATGTGTGTATAAATATATACATATTTATATATATCAGCTTGGGCTGCAGTCATCTGAAGGCTTGACTGGGGCTATGGGACCTGCTCCCAAAGAGGCTGCTCACACACCTGGCAAGTGAGTGCTGGCTGTTGGCCTGGGGCCTCAGTTCCTTGTCCCATGGACTCCTCCAAGCACTGCTTGGTTATCTTTACCACACAGCAGCAGGCTTTCCCAAAACCAAGTGATCCAAGAGAGAGGGCAATGTGGAACCTTCAAGGACTCTTGCAACCTTGGAAATCAGACTTTGTCATTTCTGCATATCACATTGATTATAGGTATCAGCCCTGCTCAGTTGGGAGGGGGCTTCACAGGGGTGTAAAAATGCAAGAGTCATAGGGGCCACCTGGGGGGATGGCTCCCATGATTAGGTTTTGTACCAGGCCCAACTTAATTATTGGGACTGGGGGCGCCTGGGTGGCTCAGATGGTTAAGTGGCTGCCTTTGCCTCAGGTCATGATCCCAGGGTCCTGGAATCGAGCCCTGCTTTGGGCTCCCTGCTCAGTGGAGAGCCTGTGAGCAGGCCTCCCCAGGATCCTTGTCTTCTGTCCTAGGATCTCTCCCTCCCCTTCCTCTCTGAGCTCTCTTCCTGCCCACCACCGAGTCCATGACATCTCTTTTTCTCAGACCTGTCTATCCCTCCCCTCTCTGCAGGGAGCTGACCCATCTCTTCTCCTCCCCCCTTTCCCAAAGCTGCCCTCATGGAATCCAGCTCCATAACTCATGGCCACGGCCTGCTGCCCAAACTGTGAGTTGAAATGACAGGAGCCAGGGACAAAGACAAATGGGCAGAGGCAGGCGGAGAGGAACAGGAAGGTTCATAAGTGTAAAATATGAACAAATCTGCCATCATCTATTCTCTGGGACAAATACATCATCACCAAATGGGCTGCAAAAGAGCAAAGAGACAAATTACCCAGCTGTGGCAGTGTCACCTGTTCCTTATTGATGGGCTTTGATGCTCAGGCCCAACTGGTCTCTGAGAACTGCATCCCCTAGCTCCTATGGGACCCCAAAGAGGGGGGACAGGGCCAAGAAAGCTTTTATATTTCAGAGAGGGCATGAGCCACTCTGCCAGGTTCCAGCCTTTCTGCAGCATGCATTGTGTGCAGATAGGAATTATGTGACTCTGACCCAGCGCCACAAAAATGGTAACAAAATGCCACTCCATGTGTAAATTGGGAATCACAGCAATGCCAGAAAAAGAAAACATTTTTACTCCTTAGGTATTGAACATCAAAGCCATGGGGGATAGAATGAATGAAAAACTGTTAATGCTGTTGCCACAAGGTGGCGCCACTTCAGCAGGTTGGGGGGGCGAAATGACCACCTTCCGCGTCATTACGGAGCAAATCACACCGTTGTTGACCTGTGTTAACACGCTGGACCATAGCAACTGCTTTTTTTGTGCCCATTAAGCTGTTATCTTGCCATTAGAGGTCATTACAAACCACGTTAAAAAGTTATAACAACATCATTCCAGCATGTACAAAGTAGAGATACTGTTGCTGGAAAACACACCCCAAATCAAGTACCTTCGGGGTTGATACTGGATGTGAGAAAACACTACAAAAGAAGACTGAGTCACCTCCTTGACAAGTGTTGCTGTTAATTTAAAAGAGTCCCCACGGGTAGAGAGAATGCAGCAAAGATACAAAGCAGTATTAAAATAAAAATACGGTAAGGCGGTCATAGATTTATGACTTGTGCGAACACATTCCAGCACCTACGTTACATTCATTCCCGAGGAGAAAACAGGTGTGGAATACGACGTTTTGAATCATGAGAAGTTTACAGAAGGCATCCTTCCTGGAAAATGGGACTTTCCTGGATCTCCTATACTGGCATTAATGCAGCTCCTCGAGCCTGCTCTTAGAAAGGGAGTCTTAGGGATGGAATTGTGTCCTGTGAAATTATAGAAAAGGTATGTTTTGTCGTGTCCTCAGTTCCGGCAGAAAGCTCCCTTGATATTTCCTAGATGATGAGTGCTACCAGAACCTTTTGTTCAAATATTTGGTCTTTGACCCTCGTTCCTGACTCAGAGCTTTTAAATTCCTTGGAATTTCCTGGGTGATAGGAACATCTTTTGTTCTAATGAGGCAATGCCTTAGCGGACCCTGGATGCGGGTAGGTCATCAGAAAGATGAAGCCATCATTAGATGGGGAGAGGGACTGGAGGTTGAGTTAATGACCAATCGTGCCTATAAGACGAAGCTGCCATAAAAATTCCAAAAGTAGGGGGTGTGGAGAGCTTCCAGCTTGGCAAACATATCCAGATGTTTGGAAAGTGATATATGCTCAACTCTATGGAACAGAAAGTCTTGCTGCCTGGATCCTTTCTGACTTTGCCCTATATACCTCTGCATTTCACTATTCATCTGTATCCTTTATTATGTAAGAAAACAGCCCAGGTATTCCCCCTGAATTCTGCAAGCCATTCGACCAAATCACCAAGTCCAAGGAGGAGGTCACAGGAGCCCCAGTTTGTAGCCAGTGAGTACAGATGACAACCAGGACTTATGACTGGTGTCTGAAGGGGCAGTAGTCTCATGGGATCGTGTCCCTGACCTGTAGGGTCTGCCCTGACTCTAGGTAGTGTTAGAATCGAATTGAATTGTAGGACAGCCAGCTGGTGTCCCAGAGAATTGTTTGGTGTGAAAAAGCCCCAGATTTTGGGGCGCCTGGATGGCTCAGTTGGTTGAGCGACTGCCTTCAGCTCAGGTCATGATCCTGGAGACCGGGGATCGAGCCCCACATCGGGCTCCCTACTCAGCGGGAGGCCTGCTTCTCCCTCTTTCAGTCCCCCTGCTTGTGTTCCCTCTCTGGCTGTGTTTCTCTCTGTCAAATAAATAAAATCTTTAAAAAAAAAAAAAGCCCCAGATTTAGTGTTAGAAGCGTAGGAAGAGTGACAGTAAAGGAGAAACAAAGGAGTGTTTGCCCATCGGTGTCCCCTAAATAAGAGATAATGAGGTCCCAATCCCAGCCCCTCAGAATGTGACCTTATTTGGACATAAGATCTTTACAGAGGTAATCAGGTTAAAATGAGGTCATTAGGGTAGGTCCCAATCCAATACGACCGGTGTGCTCATGAAGGGAAATGTGGACACGGGCAGGCATGCAGAGGAAAGACAATGTACAGACACAAGGAGAGCCCGTGTACAGGCTGGAGTGACGTCGCCACCAGCCCGTGAACATCGGGGGACATCGGGAGCTGGAAGAGGCAAAGAAGGAGCCTCCCCTCCAGGTTGCAGAGGGAGCATGGCCCTGCTGACTTCTGGATCTTGGACTTCTAGCCTCCGGAGCTGTGAGACAAACATTCCTGTTGTTTCAAGCTGCCTGGTTTGTGTTATTTTGTTACAGCAGCTCTGGGAAGCTAATACATACTGTTAACTTGAGATTCAAAAGTATCTACCGCAGTAAGGAACACAGAAACAGCATTAAATGCCAATTAGGCAAGATTATAAATTTCAGGTCGGACAACAGCCGTCCTCCAGTACCTGCTGTAGACAAAGGCATGCTCGCTAGCAGCAGTATGGGATCATTGGAAGACCATGGACCCAGAGCTAAAAACCTGGGTTTAGGATCAAGTCTCTCTGTCGGGCTGTGTGGTTTTTGGCCAGTAAGTTAGCTTTGGGCACTTCAGTTGTCTTAACTGTCTCATGGGCAACATAACCTATTTAACCATGAAAATTCAATGAAAATGCATGGGTACGGAAATGATCACTCAGTAAAAGTGCAATAAATGTGTTCTTTTAGGTTTTGCTACTTATAGTCTCACTTTCTATTCTTCCATTTTAAGTGATATTAAAATGGAGATCCAGAGATGATTAAAACCTTTGCAAGGTCACACAGCATCTTAAACACAGAGGGTGCTCGATAAATATCAATTCTTATTTTTAAAAGGGCTCTTAAATACATCATCTCATTTATTATTAATGCCCATTTTTACAGATGAGATGACTGAAGCTCAGAGAAGCTAAGTTGCCCAAGGTCACAGAAAAATAGAAAGTCTGACTCAGGTCTGCCTTCCTCTCTAACACTGCAAGGGAAATCCTGGGAAAATCCAAAGATCTTCAATTCCAGGCCCAAAGGGAACAGGATGAGTATTAGTGATTTCCTAAGCCGTTCTAAGTTCCTTTCCCAGTGTTATTTTAGACAGGGTTTTTCCCTGCAGGCTGCCTGCCTTCAGGCTCTGTGCCTTAGGATGGCACCTTGGACGGTTCCTGGCCAGGCCTCAGAAGTCTTGGGTTCCAGATCAGCAAGCCAGGTGATCTTAACGAATCACGTCACCTCCCTGAGCCTCAGGTTGCAGACCCGCCAGGACCTCTTAGTTTGTTCAGTTTCTTTCTTTCTTTTTATTTATTTATTTATTTACTTGCAAGAGAGTATGTGTGTGTATGTGTACATGAATAGGGAGAAGGCCAAAGGGGAAGGGAGAAGAGGGAGAGAATCTCAAGCAGACTCCCCACTGAGTGAGGCTCAATCTCACTCCCCTGAGATCATGACCTGTACTGAAACCAAGAGTTGGACACTTAACCAACTGAGCCACCTGGGCACCCCAGTTTGTTTGGCTCTTAATTTCCAAAAATAATGTGGTGCAGCTTACAAAAATATATCTGGAACATCAGTCCAATAATGAGAAAACTTGAGACAAACCTGAATTGAGAGGCTTGACAGATTATTGGCCAATACTCTTCGAATGGGTCAAGGTCATGAAAAACAAGGAAAGACTGAGGAACTGTTCTAGGCTGAAGGAGAATAAGAGAAGTAACTAAATGTTACCTGGAATCCTGGCGAGGATCTTGGAACAGAAGAGGGCAGTAGTGGGGAAATGGTGACATTTGAATACGGTCTGTAGTTAATAGTGGTACCTTGGTGTTAATTTGATTCTGACCATTGTACTATGATTAAGTAACAAATTAACATTAGGGAAAGCCGAGTGAAGGATATAGATAAACTACTATTTTTGCAAACTTTAAGTGTGATATTAGTTTTCAAAAGATTAAAGGACGCTTAGGCTGGCTCAGTTGGTAGAGTGTGAGACTCTTGGTCTTGAGGTTGCAAGCTTGACCCCCAGGTTGAGTGTAGAAGTAACTTAAAAATAAGATCTTGGGGGCGCCTGGGTGGCTCAGTTCTTAAGCATCTGCCTTCAGCTCAGGTCATGATCCCAGGGTTCTGAGATCAAGCCCTGCATCGGGCTCTTTGCTCAACGGGAAGCCTGCTTCTCCCTCTCTCACTCCCTCTGCGTGTGTTCCCTCTCTTGCTTTGTCTCTCTCTGTCAAATAAATAAATAAATTCTTAAAAAAAAATTAAAGAAAAGTTTTTAGGGACGCCAAAGTGGCTCAGTCATCGGGCGTCTGCCTTCAGCTCGGATTGTGATCCTGGGGTCCTTGGATCTGGTCTCACATGGGACTCCTTGCTCAGAGGGGAGCTTGCTTCTCCCTCTGCCTCTGCCTGCTGCTCCCCCTGCTTGTGTGTGCTCGTTGTCTGATAAGTAAATAAAATCTTGAAAAAAAATTTTAATAATAAAACCTCAAAATTAGATACATGTTGTAGTGCCTGGTGGTCTCGGTTACATGACTCTCGATCTCAGGGCTGTGAGTTCAAGCCCAGTGTTGGGCATGCAGCCTACTTTAAATTAGATACATGTAAACAATACTTTGTTTATATATATATATATATGAACCCAAGAAAAAATAACCAAAAAAACCTTTAGTTAAGGGATCCATAACTGAGTAAAAAGACAAGTAGTGCAACAAATAAACAGTGAGTGGGTGGGGAAAAAGTTATAGCAAAGCAAGGAATAAGGGCAGGAAACATAAGATGAAGCCACAGAGAAGGCAAGGGCTGGTACAGTTGCCAGAGGCTGACTACAAATTTGGCTCTGAGCTTCCTAACAGCAAACTCCAACAGGAAGACGTGATTGGGTACATGATTTACAATGTGCATAAAAGAGAAAAACAAAATTATAGCCATGCATAGGATCCTGTGCCCCTAGTAGATTTTATGATAGAATATTTAATGACATAAAAATATTCACAACATATTGATGAATAACAATTAGCAAATCACAAAACAATCAGGACTATATGAAAGGTGAGCCAGCGGACTATGCCCAGGACCCTGGAGGGTATTGTGCTAACCACACACAGAGGCCTATGCGGAGACTTTGTTGTGTTTTATTATTTTTTTCATTGCGGTGGTGGGAAGGGAGCAGAGGGAAAGGGAGAAAGTCTTTATCATGTATTTATTCATTCATTTATTTATTTGACACAGAGAGAACACAAGCAGACTCCCCGCCGAGCAGGGAGCTCAATGTGGGACTTGACTCCAGGATGCTCGGATTGTGCCTGAGCCAAAAGCAGGCACTTAACCGACTGAGCCCCCCAGGTGCCTAAGGGAGAGAGGGCCTCCTGAGCAGGCTGCATGCCGAGTGCGGAACTCGACCTGAGATCACCACCCTGAGATCGGGGCCTGGGCCCAAACCAGGAGTCAGGAGCTTCCCCAACCAAGCCAACCAGGTGCCCCTGAAATTATTTTAGTTTCAATCAAGATACTGCAAACAAAATGAATGGGTGAAGTTGTCCCATTTGTGCCATAGCAAAGGGGCTATAACTCTCACTCACAGGTTAGTTTAGCCAAATGTTTTTGAGGCAGTGAGAGGGAGTTTGGGGGAAATTGGCCTTTAAAGGATTTGTACCAGCGCATTTTACATCATCGACTGTGACTTAAACCCACTGGGTGTTGCTCTGCGCTTCTGATCCTGCTGCGCCTTGGCCTGATTCTAGCTTTCCCGGGGTGGGGGGTGGGGTTTCCATCAGAGGGCGTGGGGTGGGGGAGGGGTATGATTGTAATGAAATAAAACATATCATTAATTTTTTGCTTTTTCCTGTCAGTAAGGGTTTTCCGCTGCCATGTCTGCGAATCACCATGCAGTTAGTGGTGCCTGCATTTATAACTGACGGCGCTCATGGGTCCGGGATCCAGGCGTGGCTAGTGTGGCCTTGTGTGTAGGGCTTCACAGAACGGCAGGCAGACTGTCAGCCACTCCATGTTGTCCCCTGGAGCTCAGCGTCCTCCTTCCTCGTGGACCCGCTTGTTGGCAGGACTTAGCTCCTCATGGCTGTGGGATTGAGTGCCTGTTTTCTTGCAAGCTTTCAGCTTGGGCAGTTGGCCCTCTCCACGCCCAGAGGCCACCTAGCCTTCCTTGCTATGAGGCCCTATAAGCAGCTCACAGCATGGATGTCTGATTTCTTCCAGCTCCAACAGGAACTCATCTCTTGGACTTCCTTTATCTTGGAGCCCTCAATCTCCTTTTAAGAGTCCAGCTGGAGGGGCGCCCGGGTGGCTCAGTTGATGAAATGTCCAACTCTTCAGCTCAGGTCACGATCTTGGGGTCACAGAATGCAGCCCCGCATCGAGCACCGCATAGGGCTCTGTGCTCAGGGCACAGTCTGTCCCTCTCCCTCTTCACCCTTCCCCCGTCTTCTCTCTCTCCCGAATAAATAAATAAAATCTTTTTTTTTTTAACTTTCATTTATTTGACAGAGAGAAACACAGCCAGAGAGGGAACACAAGCAGGGGTAATGAGAGAGGGAGAAGCAGGCTTCCCGCCCAGCAGGCAGCCCGATGTGGGACTCAATCCCGGGTCTCCAGGATGGTGACCTGAGCCGAAGGCAGTCACTTAACCAACTGAGCCACCCAGGCGCCCCTTGAATAAATAAATAAAATCTTAAAAAAAAAAAAAGAATTCACCTGACACTATATTGTACACCTAAAACTAATATGACACTGTATGTTAACTATACTGGAATTAAAAAAAAAAAAAAAGAGTTTACCCGTTTAGCAGTATCCTCCTGGGATAATCTCCCTTTTGATGAACACAGCTGATTAGGGCATTTTATCTGCAAAATCCCCTTTGCCGTATAAAGCAACGTAATCACAGGAATAATATCCCATAATATCTATTGGATTTTGCCAGGGCCAACAAGGAGGGTTGTGCAACTCTAGATCAAACGGGACACTTTTTTTTTGCTTTTTAAAAATTTTTAAAATTTTAAAAAAGATTTTATTGAGTGAGAGAGATACAGCACAAACAGGGGGAGAGGCAGAAGGAGAGGGAGAAGCAGACTGCCCACTGAGCAGGGAGCCAGGGCTCAACCTGGATCCTGGGATCATGACCTGAGCTGAAGACAGACGCTTAACCAGCTGAGCCACCCAGGTGCCTCAGTGGGGACATTTTAGAATTATGCCTACAAAACTGCTTATCTGCATTTTGTTTCTTTTTTGTAAAGCATATGGATAACTTACAAGATAAGGAAAACACCAGGGATGCTATTTAAAAAATGAAAAGCGGGGCACCTGGGTGGCTCAGTTGGTTAAGTGACTGCCTTCGGCTCAGGTCATGATCCCGGAGACCTGGGATCGAGTCCCACATCGGGCTCCCTGCTCGGCAGGAAGCCTGCTTCTCTCTCTCTCATTCCCCCTGCTTGTGTTCCCTCTCTGGCTGTGTTTCTCTCTGTCAAATAAATAAAATATTAAAAAAAAAAAAGAAAAGCAAACCAGTCTCCGATGAGAAATAAAAGTGCTGGAGTTCAAGAGATATATCTCTCGTGAGCCTTCATAGAAAGGATGCTGCGTGTACCTGCCAGCTAAATCTCTGCTAAAGACAGAGCTCCACAGGGCTGTTTCTTATAACACCCTTAGTGCAGGACACTGACATCATGCCCATGGACGGTAAAAGTAATTCCAGAAACAACAAAGTCCAATTTTTGGCAGCTAGGTTGCAATCTAGCATTCACATGCAGCATCTGGTATGAGTTGATCCAATCTTGCTGATGAGTTGATTTAATCTGAGATTTAAGATATGCTTTGGAAGAGTCTTTTCATGAACCTTCTAAAATTTTGTGCATGTGTACGTGTGTGTATAGTCCTTTGTGGAGAAAGTTCACTGGTTTCATCAGATTCTTGATAGAGTCTTTCTGACTTAAAAAACAAACAACAAAAACAGTTAAAGAATCATTGCCTTAGGGGTGCCTGCATGGCACGGTCAGTTAAGCACCGATTCTTGGTTTCAGCTCAGGTCATGAGATCAAGTCCTCTGTCGCATAGAATGCTGAGCATAGAATCTGCTTGAGAATTTCTCTCCTTCCTCTGCCACTTCTGCTTGTGCTCTCTTTCTCTCAAGTAAATAAGTAAATCTTAAAAAAAAAAGAGAATAATTGTTCTAGAGAAGGATTTCTGTAGCTGAACCCTATTGATACTTTGGGCTGCGTGATTCTTTGTTGTGGGAGGTTGTCTTGTGCACGGAGCGATGTTTAAGAGCATTCTTGGCGTTTACCACTGGGTACCAGAACATCCTCTACTTGTGACAACAACAACAACAACAACAACAACAACAACAAAATCTTTAGATGCTGCCAAATGTTTCCTGGAGGGAATGGACCTCACTTTTGAGAGCCACTGATCTTCTGGAAGAAAGGAGGAACAATCTGTAACTGCGGTGAAATCTAGATTAAATACTCTCCTGGATGTAAACTGCATCCCTTCCAGTTTTGATCTTGGGTAAATCACCTCCTTTCAGCCTTAGCCAGTTTCCTCATGCATAAACTCAGGATATAGTACCTACCATGTAGAGTTTTTTTTTTTTTTTTTAAAGATTTTATTTATTTGACAGACAGAAACACAGCCAGAGAGGGAACACAAGCAGGGGGAGTGAGAGAGGGAGAAGCAGGCCTCCCGCCGAGCAGGGAGTCCGATGTGGGACTCGATCCCGGGTCTCTGGGATGATGACCTGAGCCGAAGGCAGTCGCTTAACCAACTGAGCCACCCAGGCGTCCCATAGAGTTTTGATAAAGGTCAAAAGAAATAAGGTAAGCAAAGCCCTTGGCAGAGTACCTTATATAGTAAGCACTTAATACATTATAGATATTAACACTGTTTCCATAGGTGAGGCCATTAAGTATTTCCTGTGTCCTTTATTTCTTCATTCAACAGGTATTTACTAACTGGTGTCTTTGTGTCCAGATCTTTCTTTCTTTCTTTTTCAATGGTTTATTTTTTTATGTATTCTATAACCCCAACATGGGGCTTGAACTCATGCCCCGAGATCAAAAGTCACATGCTCTACCCACTGAGCCAGCCAGGGACCCCTTAATTTTTTTTAAAGATTTTATTTATTTGACAGAGAGAAACACAGCCAGAGAGGGAACACAAGGAAGGGGAGTGAGAGATGGAGAAGCAGGCTTCCCGCCGAGCAGGGAGCCCGATGTGGGACTCGATCCCGGGTCTCCGGGATCATGACCTGAGCCGAAGGCAGTCGCCCAACCAACTGAGCCACCCAGGTGCTCCCCCCTTAATTATTTAAAAAACAACAACAACA
>PITA01009461.1:0-77590 GCA_004023965.1 Spilogale gracilis | reverse complement strand
AAAACAGAGTAATTCTTAATAACTAAATATGTAACTAAATATGTCTTGGGCACCTAGATGGCTCAGAGGGTTAAGTCTCTGCCTTTGGCTCAGGTCATGAAGTCAGGGTCCTTGGATCCAGTCCCACAACAGGCTCTCTGCTCAGCAGGGAGCCTGCTTCCCCCTCTTTCTCTGCCTGCCTCTCTGCCTATTTGTGATCTCTCTGTCAAGTAAATAAATAAAATTTTTAAAAAATGTTTTGTCTTGGCTATTTTTGGCAAAAGGTAAAATAATGACCAAGAATGATTCTGAAACTAATTTACTTTGTCATTATAACACAATACAAATAAAAATTAGAGAGCCACAATTTTAGCTGTCTACGATTTACCAAGAAATCCAACTCAACTGAATATATATAAAAATATTTTTATCTGACATCTCTCTCAACTTTATCCCACATTGCCAAAGTCAATCCATCAGTTATCATTTCAAGTTCTTCAAGAAGCAGACACCCATAAGAGATAAATTATGTTATAGGCTGAACTATGTCTCCCCCAATACATATGCTAAAATCCTAAACCCTAGCTCCTCAGACTACGACTTTATTTGAAGATAGTCTTAACACAGTCAATCAAGTTAATATAAAGTCATTAGAATGGGCTCTAAAAAAAAGTGGAGAAGAAGATTGCCACCTTCAAGCCAAGGAGAGAAATCTGGAACAGAAGTTTCCGTGTATTGGTTTGCTCAGGCTACCATAACAAAATGCCATAAAATTGACTACTTAAACAGAAATTTATTTGTCACTATTTTAGAGGCTAGAAAGTCTAAGATCAAGGTACCAGGTTTCATTCTGAGGCTTCTCTTGGCTTGTAGGAAGCCACCATTTCACGCGTGCTCATATGACCTTTTCTTTGTGGGTGCAGGGAGAGAGCTCTGGTATCTCTTCCTTTTCTTATAAGATGCATCAGCCCTATTGGATGAGGGCACTGCTCTTATGACCTCATTTGATGTTTATAATTTCTTACAAGTCCTATCTTCAAATACAGTCATATATGAATTTGGGGGTGGATGGCAGGACATAAACATTCAGTCCAGAACATTCCCTCATACCCTTCAGAAGGAACCAAGCCTGCCAATATCTTGACTTTGGTTATCTAGCCTCTAAATATGTGAAGTAAAAAATTTTTGTTGTTTAAGTCACCCAGTTTGTAGTACTTTGTTATAGCAGGAAACCCTGGCAAACTAATAAATCACAGGGGATTTATTAGGGGGAAGGTCTCCAAATGAGAGAGGGAGGGAAAGGAGAAGAGGAGATCCTACAAAGGTTAACACAGGCCTAAGGCCTGTGAAAGAGAGTGCAAAGAAAGAATGGCTCGGTGGGAAGAGCAGTAGACCACAATGTAGTTCTGAGAAAGTTCTGACCAGGCCAATGGGATGTCCTCAGGCAAAGAAAGGAAGGAGTCCTCTGTTAATCACGATGGCCAAGTTTGGCCACACTCAGCCACTAACTGGAAAAGGCCTAAGAATTATGGCCCTGGCATGGATGCAATGATGGATCCAAAGCTGTGACAGCTAAAGGCTGTCGGTCAACTATGTTTCCTGCAGCAGGGTCTCTTAAAGGGAAGTCTAATAAGCATACCTTCGGGGCTGTCACAAAAACAAAGTCTTATTGATTATACTTCTTGAAAATCATTGAAATTCACTTAAAGTGTTCACCACTGCTATTATCAATCACCTTGACTATTAGTATAGCTTAATACCTGTGTACTTCTGCTCTGGTCACCTACTAACATCCCCTCCATCCTCTAAAATCTCCAATGGTTTCCTATTGCTCAGTAGTAACGATTGTGTAATATGGCCTATAAAGTTCAACATAGGGTGGCTCAGACTTACCTTGCTAGCCTACCTTGCTGTTTACTCTACATTCTGCTTCACCTTCTGTACTCCAGCCACAAAGCCTTCTAACTCATATTCCCTTATAATGGTCATGTGTTCTCTGTCATTGCCTCACATTTTTTCCCACAAACTACACTACTGCTGTGTTAATGCCAGTCATCTTTCAGCTCCAGCTTCCTTAAAGAAGCTTTCCCTAATCCATCTGGCTAGGTTACAAATAAATACCTAGTATTGGCTTCCATAGCACCCCTGCACATCTCCTTTACTTATTTATGATATACTTGTATACTTTCTTGTGTAAACTATTTGTCTTTTTTACTACACTTAGTTTCATGGGAGCAGGTGTTTTTGCTCACCACTATACCCCCAGTACACAGTGAACGGCATAAAGCAGATGCCTACTATCTATTAAATGAACTAACTAAAATATATGGGTTGACAATATATATTGCATTTTCTATGTTTAACAATAAAACCTACAATCTTCATGTTAATCATCACCCCTGGGATAAGAGAAGCCCGAAAAGAACACCATCTCCAAAAATATACCACAGCAAAACCTACAGGAGCTAACCAATTAAAAAAAAATGTTTTAAATTTAAATTCAATTAGCCAACATATTACATCACTAGCTTCAGATATAGTGTTCAACAATTCGTCACAATTTTTAAATCATAATATGGATAACATCCTTCTGGCTCAGGACAGAAAAAAAAAGGACTAGAATAATTAAACAAATTAAACATGCACTCACTCCAGGACTTCTCAGATACTCATTTAGTATGTTGTAGGTCAAGCTCAGATGATTCTCATACACTACCATCAATATTCAGCTTGAATTCTATACAGAGTAGTTTCATTTTCATATTTTGGGTGTACAATTACTATGTTGTAACATGTATTTATACTTCATTTACACTCTAAATAACTGAAGTTTATCTGTTCAAAAGCCAAAGGGAGTTTTTTTGTTTGTTTGTTTGTTGCCTTATTTTAAATTACAGCATTTGAAATGGAACTATATCCAGTGCTAAAGATATCCCTGTCTTGCTATCCAGGATAAGTGAGTTAATTCTACTCTTTTTGATGTCTCAAGATTTTTATGGTTATTCCACTTGGACATAAAACAGTAATGTTCTCAGGAGCTGTTGACCCCATGTTAAAGTTCTCAGACTCCTGTGCTTTTTAAAATTTCTTTTGGCTTGTTTTCATAATTATTCTTGGATCCTCTCTACTGGCCTATCAGCTGCCAAGCTCTGTCACTATCATGACCTTGACCAAGTGCAGCACCAAGTAGAAGACTCTTGCAACAAAGTATCCTGCCACAGTTCATCTCCAGTAAAATGTTCACTGCTAACACAAAAATAGTTTAAAAAAAATCAAAGGCATGCTCATCTATGTTTAGGATACAACAATGTTGCTTTCTCTGATAGATTCCTTTTCTCATCCAGTTCTCTGTAATTCAGTACATATATCAATTCCTGTGTTTAGACTTGTCTCCTATTTGATGGTATACTGGTAGACAGCCATAGGTGAAGTAATTCCTAAATAAGTATTATATAACTTAGCTAGGAAGCATCCTATAGGAAAGTGTAGAGCACATACCTCCCTTATTTACCTCTCACCTTGGTCTTTTCATGGATTTCCTAGTGTTCTTTTCAGGTACTAAAGCTTGGGATATAAGGCTTGATAATTCTTCCGACCTACACTTCTAAGAATTCAGCATGGAATTATTTCCCAACCATTTTATTTATTTATTTATTTGTTTGTTTGTTTGTTTATTTATTTATTTATATTTTATTTATTTATTTGGCAGAGAAAGAGAGGGAAAGAGCACAAGCAGGGGGAGAGGAAGGCAGAGGGAGAGGGAGGAACAGGCTCCTGACATGGGGCTTGATCCTAGGATCCAGGGATCATGACCTGAGCCAAAGGCAGATGCTTAACCGACTGAGCTACCCAGGCGCTCCTCCCAGCCAATTTTAAAGTCCTATTTACAAATCAGCATTTCCAAAGTTCATTCTACCTCACCTCTTACTCTACTCTAATCAACCATCACCCCCACGAGATTTCTCCTACAATCTCCACAAATCCAAACCTTACCTCTAACCTTGTCAGACATACTCTCTCACTGATAAAATACTAGAGTATGGTGTGAAGAGGTGCCAAAAAATACAGCAAAAACACCAAAATCTTTTACAAATGCAACTCTAGACATATGAAATTACTAATAATGTTAATATTTACCTGGTGTACACATATGTCAAGCATAGAGCCAAGTAGCTTACAAGCATTACCTGATAAAATCCTTACAACAATCCTATCAGTACCTTCATTTTATACATAGAAAGGCAGGGCTTAGAAAAAAGTAAACTTGAGATAGTAAATGGTAAAGCTAGGATTCAGTACAGGCACTTGACTCCGAAGTCTGGGATCTTAAACTTTAAGCAAAACTGTCTTCCTAATAAATCGAAGTGATTTTAAATGAGTTAACAAAATCAGCTACCAAAACAGTCTTCTGATTCCCAATACAATGACCTTACATTACACCAAAATGAGTATATTATTTTAGTGAACTGCATTTTCTGGTTCATCCTTTTAGTAAAAAGTAATAACCCTGTAGCTACTTGCATTAACAAATACATTATGTTCTGGTTAACCATCTCTAAGTTTTGATCACAATAGCAGAATACGCTTTTTGTTTCTAAAAGGAAACCTTTTTCTGCTTGAACATATCATGATTTTGTTTAGTGAGCAACTGTGCCCTGCCCTAAGAGATACATAATGATCGTAATAATTGGTGTAAACCAATCATAAAAATATAATTTTCCTTTTGTCAGTCATTGTCTAGGGCTGAGCAAATAAAGCAGTTCACACAAATGAAACAGAATGGCATAACTCTAGCAGTGTGGTTTCCGGGAAAAATTCTTCCCCCTGATAAAAAAAGAACATAGGAGGAGAAGGCCTCTCTTCAGGCCCCCTTCCTTTTTCCTGTTTGAGACACTACTGTGTGGGAAAAGAATCGTTAAAGCTGAGGTAGCCATCTCATAGAGGGAAAAGGATGGAAAAAAACAGAATTCTTGATAACATTACAAAATCAGTGAACCAACTCTGAGCCTTCCTATATTCATAAGTAAATAACAACAAAATATGTCCTTACATTAAAGTAACTTTTATAGGAGATTGTATTACTTATAGGTAAAAACTTCCTAACTGATCAGGGCACTTAGTATCTTAGCTTCTCTGAGTTAGGTTGGAATCTTCCATCACTCAAATACGTATTTGCTTCTTTCTTCTTAAGAATCTTCTAGGCAGGTTCTATTACCAATCCCTCCATTCTGAATAATCATTTTTTTTTTCCTTTGCAGTTTTCAATAAAAATATACAGTGCCACAAAAAAAAAAGGTCCATTAAAATTTTTCAGTTTCATTCTACATTTGTTTTTGCAGTAACCCAGTAGTCTCATCTCCATCTAGATCATAACCTTTTAATTTTTTTTCTCTCCTCAGAGATTCAGCAGCCCAAATTCATGAATACAACTGTTTTTAGGTTGGGCTCCTCAAAGTCCTAGGTGTTTTAGCCGAAGTGTTGCCAGTCTCTACTACTAAAAAAGATGGGACTTCAACATTATAACAATGCACAAGGCCTGCTATCATGGGATCTGTCATGTCTGCTGGCCCTATCCTCTCTACGAAATGCTACTTTGCCTACAAGCTCTTTTGAATGGGTGACAGCAGTTAATGGTGTGTTCTACAGTGCAAAATCTCCTACTCTCAACCACAACTAATATAACTCTCTAACAAGCCCTTTTTCTAAGGGTTGTCAACTTCTAGATTGGATTGTGACTGATGATGTGGCCTAGTCTATAAAGATAAGCCAATTAGAATATCTACCATAGGACATCAACATAGAAGAAAACACATGCACACAGGTGCAAATAAGAACATTTGAAGCTGTGATAGAGTTTAACTCATGGAGAGACTGGAGGGCATACATAGTAAGGGGAATAATGGCTGACAATAGCCCCAAAATACAAATTACTTAACTTTTAGTAAGAAAGTAAAAAGTAGAAGCTAGAAGCTATGAAATAGAAAAAGATACACATAGTGAATGAGTAAGCCTGTCAAAAGCAAATCAAAAAAAGAGAAGGCAATTAAAGTGTAGAATTTTGGGGCGCCTGGTGGCTGAGTAGTTAAGCCTCTGCCTTCGGTTCAGGTCATGATCCCGGAGTCCCGGGAACGAGCCCCGCATCGGGCTGCCTGCTTGATGGGAAGCCTGCTTCTCCCTCTTTCACTTCTGCTGCTTGTGTTTCCTCGCTGGCTGTGTTTCCCTGTGTCAAATAAATAAAATCTTTAAAATAAGTAAATAAATAAATAAATAAATAAATAAATAAAGTGTAAAATTTTGTCAGAAAGTGTAAAACTTTGTTAATTTTATATAGATACATTACTTTTTCAAGAGTTAGGATAGTTTCCTAATGGGTATCAATGTGCATCCATTATAATGTGTACAGTTTGTAAGAAATAGTACAGACTAAGGTAATGCGAAAGCATTACTGAATTGCTCATTATTTTCAATATTAGTAAGAATTTTTCTTATTCTATAAAATGCAAATTCATCCAAATGAAAAAGTGAAAATATGATCAATTAATCACTTTAAGAATTCACTGAACAATATAGAAGGAATGCCAAATTTGAGTCGAATTCAAACTGGATTCTTCAGGAGCCCAATGGACACTTTCCAGCTCCATGATCTTTGATGTATCATTTCATATGGCAGATGTTACTAGTACTCACCTAATCTGAAACACACACACACAAACACACACTCTCTCTTACTTCCCAGCTCTTCATACAGTTAGGCTCCTTTCTGGGCTGAAGCAGTCAAAAACCCCTGTACATGCTTTCGTCTCTCGTATAAGCTCTGACAACTGTGGAGGTCTTAGGCTGAAATGGTAAAATCCTAAAATCAAGGTCAGCCAAATTGCTGAGCTGCCACACCGAGGGCAACCATCCTGAAGGACAACCCAAGCCTGCAGCTGAATTTTCTAAAGGAGAAATAAACTTTTACTGCATTAAGCTACTGAGACTGAAACTGTTTATTAACTCAGCATAACCTATTTTTCCCTGATTAAAATATTCAGATGCTAAAATAAGTAAATAATAAATAAATAAATAATATTCAGACTCTCACATCCATTCCAATACCTATAAAATCATCTACCTCAAAGGTGAGAATAAAGTAACATGTTTTTTTAAAATCTTACAAAAGTTCTGTATAAACCTATACATATTAAAGGTATGTGTCTAATATGCCTACTGAAAAGAAAAAGTGTATAAATGATAACATAAGGTTATAAATATTCAAAATGTAATATGCTGCTAACATGAATTGACATTTACAGACTTCCGTAATAAAAAATGATGAAAACCACATTAACTGGAGCAATATAAGCCTATGTGGGATATTACACATGTACACATCTGTATGTAAATTAACTAGTACAGAATGCTTACTTATCTTTTTAATCTTTTGTCATATTACTGAGAAAATCAGTGAATAAATACAATTACAATATAACCTAGAAACAAACCAGAGTATATTTTAATATTTTTACATGAGAAAAACATAACACAGTTTGGCTTCATTAGAAAACAATACCATAATGTACCAACAAAAATCTCTTAAAAAGTCTGTATTTTCATGTTATTCTGAGAATTGCAAAGTCTCTGCATACTTGTTATTACAGGAAAAAAATTGTATTAAAGAAAATAACAGTAAAGATCTCTGAAAAATGACAAGGAAAAACCTAAATGATTTCTTAAGAAAATGACTTTAAGATTCGATATTTATGATTGAAGTATTTTTCCTGCTGTTTTACATCATACTAAGCAATGCAACTTATCAAGATATGCCTTCTAACTCCATATTAACTTTTTATTTCTCGTATTTAAGAAAATACAGAACATAAGTAATTTTAAAAATACAGATTTGAGAGTTTCTTTACCAAAAATAAAATTAAATGCAAATGTTGTAATATAAAAAATATATACAAAGACGGGCAATGAAGATCATGATTAAACAACTCAAACTTTGAAGAGTAGGAGAAGCAGAGGTCACATTCAAGATATTCAGCTATTTAACAACTGCAAGACATAAGAATCAACTAATCAAGACAGACATTGGGTGAACAACTGTCCCAAGTATACTGGTGAAGTGTGCTGGTATATACCATCTAAATATTAGTACTAAAGTTTCATAATTCTCATTTGTTCATTATTTTATTTTCAGGAAAACTCTGTAATAACAAACCAGATGCATTTCAATCCAGTTTCTTCTGTTTGTCCCAAACCCAAACTTTTTAGTTACCAGCAAATGCATCTCCCAATTATACTTATTACAATTCATCCTAATGACTGCAGTTATCTCAGATAACCATAATGTATATTATCTTCAGTAAATATATGCAAAATACCCATTGCACAACTACTTCACATTTCTAATCTTCATTTTCATGTTCTTCTTTAGTTTTTCCATACATTCTTCCTATTTTCTTCTGTTATTTATTTAGGAAACATCTGAATGTATATTTTAGAAAAAGGTCTAAAGAATACCGTACAGAGGGAAGACAAATGAACCATTACCATTTACTGGAAATACTGACATTATACTGGTGCTATGCCTAAATGTTTGTGTACCTCCAAAATTCATGTTGAAATCTAACCCCCAAGGTGATGGTATTAGGAAGTTGGGCCTCTGGGAAGTGATTAGGTCATGAAAGTAGAGCTCCCATAAATAGGTGAGGTTACAAGCTAGGAGGCACTGTTTATGAATCAAAAAGTAAGCTGTCACCAGTCACCAAATATGCCAGTATCATGAAGATAGACTTCCTAGACCCAAGAACTGTGAGAAATAAATGTCTGTTGTTTATAAGCCATCTAGTCTGTGGTACTTTTGTTATAGCACCCTGAATGGACCAAGACAACAAAGTGGCCTGGGACCACAGAGGTTTTATGATACAGCTGATGTTTTATTTTCATTTTCAAAGACAACTAGGAGTTTGATAAAAGCATGTAAACCCTCTGTTTGAAAAAATGCATTTACAAAAAAATATGGCACACTTGACACTGGAACAAAATAAACATCGAAAATGATGGGAAGAAGTTAGACTGAGGTGGACCTTAAATAATAAGCTAAGGAAGATGAACCTTTTCCCATCAGATACCATAGAATAACACTGCCCAATAGAACTTTCTGCAATGATGGAAATATTCTATATTATGCAGCCCAATATGGCAGCCAGGCAGTAGACTCATGTGATTACAGAGGTCTTAAAATGTGGCTAGTGAATCTAATAAGCTGAATTTAATTTTAATGTACTGGAGGTTTTAAAAAGTCACATGTAGCTAGTTAACTACCATACTGCACAGCCATAAAGCACAAGTGTAAGCATACAGAATGATCAGATTTACATTCCAGAAGGAAGACCAGCTGTTTAGTGAAGAGGGTAGGTTGAAAGAGAGACAAACTCAGGAGTGAAGAAACAACTTAGAATGGTAACACAGTAAGTAGCCAAATGAAGTGATCATAAAGAATGTGATAACAGTGGAGCTGGCCAAGTGGTAACTGTAGTCAAAAAGCTATTTAGAAAATGAAACTGTATGAGTGGATGTAGAGGGTAAACAAAAGAGAGACTTAGGGTGGCTCAGGATTCCAGTTCAAGAAACCACATATATGCTGATAACATTTACCTTTATAGAACAGTGCAGGGAAAGTTTGGGGACAAAAATGATAGTTTCAAGTTTGAACTTTATGAGTTTGAATCATAAAGCCAGTAAAAGTTGGCTGGCCATAAATGATGGAAACTAAAAAGGTAATCAATAGCTTAGAGGTGGTAAATAAAGA
Source organism: Spilogale gracilis (assembly GCA_004023965.1). Classification (NCBI taxonomy): domain Eukaryota; kingdom Metazoa; phylum Chordata; class Mammalia; order Carnivora; family Mephitidae; genus Spilogale; species Spilogale gracilis. The sequence continues at coordinate 67,815 of PITA01009461.1, read as the reverse complement.
AGCAAATTTTGGATGGATCACTCAGAACACATGGGCAGTCAAAATGTAGAGTTAAGGAAAGTACCCAGAGAACACCTAAATATAGAAGAGGTGAAAGTCATTCTCCTCCACAAATATTTAATAAATATTGTCTTCTAGAAACGGGGTAGGGGCTTTTACGGACCAAAGATGAATAAGATGCAGTTTCTGTTCTCTAGGAGGTCAGAGGTATAAAAGAACACTAATAGTAGAAGAAGAGTCCATGGAGAAAGAAGTTCATGGATAACATGGAGAATAAATACTGAAAGAGTTAAGAAAATCAGAAGCTGAAAGAAGTGATAGAATATTGATTGCTCCAGGAAAGATAAGAAAGTGTCCATGAAATTGATGTGATAAGGTTATTAATTATCTCCTGCTAGGGCACTTTTAGAATGGTAGAACAAGTTAGAATGGTAGAACCAGAGGGGAGCCTGGGTGGCTAAGTGAGATAAGCATCTACCTTCAGCTCACGTCATGATCCTGGCATCCTGGGATCAAGCCCAGCTTTGTTTCTCCATCTCCTTCTGCCCCTATCCACAACACTCATGCTCTTTCCCTCACTTTCTCTCTTGAAAAAAAAAAATAAATAAATAAAAATAAAATAAAAAAGACTTAGAATGGTAGAGTAGAAACCAGACTGTAACAACCAGGGGAACAAATGAAAGGTGTGGAAACAGGAGCATTTCAATTGAAGATATCTCTCCCCTCTCACCCATGCTATTCCTATCACATAGGATTTATTTAGATTCTTTCTTTCCACGTCTTCTCAAGGACCTTCCTTTCCTTTAATTTCAATATTTTTTTTCTACTGGCTCTTTTCCTGTCACCAATATTTGCATATACTTATATTCTTAAATGAACATCACCCCCCCACACTCAATACTTCTCCCTCATGGCATAGCCAAAATTGTTAAGAGTGACCAAAACATATCCAAAGAGAAAAGGCCAACTGAAAAGTAGATTCAGCTAAAGGGAAAGTTCTCAGATCATTCATGTTGATTAGAAATAAAGATTCCAGCCTTCTATACAAATTTAATAGTTTTTGCTATATTAACTGATTTCCAAATAGCCTTGTCTGTGGGAACGAGATACCCAAGCAGCCTTAATCAACTAGCTTAATCTTTTGCCACCCATTTCCTCAAAGTTCAATTTTTTATCATAAAAAGCAGTGATACTCTTCCACTAAATGTTAAGCTCCTTGAGGAAAAATATGACATTTTAGTTAACCTTTAAGTTCCAATACCCAGACTATTAGGTCACTCAAACTATCCAATGCATAGAAAAGTTTATTAAGTGACCTAATAGTCACTCAAACTTACATTGAAATAATTTGACTGAATTTAAAGGTAGTCAACATAGTAACTTCTCTAACCACTTCTTTACATTAGTCCATATTCAGCACCGTTTTACAAACATTCTCCAACCACCACACCATAAATGCAAATGGTTTACTGATGTGACAAAACAAAAATCCCCTCAGCCCTTAAGTTGTCCAAGGTGGACACAGATCAGATAAATAGTATCAAACATTTACCCTACATGGACATCAATTTCTAAGTGTGGCATGACATGAAAAATGTTGGAAAGGGTTGCCCTGGGTCCAATACCCCCAACAAACTAACTACATTACTTTTATCTCCCCAAACTGCACACCTGATGAATGCTGCTTAAGTAGAATAAATCCTATTATCATATATAGAAAAACAGTGGAGAGATAGCTTTATTTTTTTAACGTCTTTTATTTTTGTTTTAAGATTGTATTTATTTATTTGGCAGAGAGAAACACAGCTAAAGAGGGAACACAAGCAGGGGCAGTGGGAGAGGGAGAAGCAGGCTTCTCGCTGAACAAGGAGCCGATGCGGGGCTCGATCCTGGGACTCCGGGATCAGGACCTGAGCCCAAGGCAGACGCTTAAGGACTGAGCCACTCAGGTGCCCTGAGACATAGCTTTAAAAGCACTCCCTATGGCTGTCTTCAGCTCAGGTCATGATCTCAGGGTCCTGGGCTAAAGCCCCACATTGGTCTCTCTGCTCAGCAGGGAGCCTGCTTCCCCTTCTCTCTCTGCCTGCCTCTGTGCCTACCTGTGATCTCTCTGTCAAATAAATAAATAAAATCATAAAATCTTAAATAAATAAATAAATAAATAAATAAATAAATAAATAAATAAATTGAAATGAAATGAAATAAAATAAAATCACTCCCTGAAGCCAATATTACAGGAGAAAAGACTCAAGACCAGTGGAAGAGATCAGAAAATAGTAATGAAAGAAAAAAGATAATAGTCACTATCACTATTATAATTCACTGAGCAATTACTATGTGCCAAGAACTGTGCTAAGTACTTTGTATAGATTCTTGAAACAATCCTTTCTGATATATCCTATCATTTTTCTCTATTTTACAAAACCTGGGCTGAACCTTATATCTACCATTTAACTCACACAAGGATATACCCCAAGTATACTCTCATGTAAAGCTGTGATTAGAACTCAGGGAATCTGACTTCTCATCAGGCTACACTGAAATGGGATCAGACAGCATAATGAAACAGAGGTCAAGGCAGCAAAAATTACTCAAGAATTAAATAAGTAACAAATGCCACCAAACTATTCAGAATAATGATTCCTCTGGTAGAATAAAGAACGCTTGGTAATTTGAAGGTGATTAGTGACTACCAACTGAGTCAAATTATGGTACACTTTTTTGGCCAGTCACAGGAACTTGGACCTTAAACTGCTAGATTAAAAAAAAATATCTAGCAAGACAGGTAAGAATAATTTATATCCCTCCTTGAACCTCAGAGCAAAGATGGATCAGAAAGGCAAACATCTCTTCTTTTTGGTAACTGTATTCTTTTCCTGTTTATACTCATATTCCTTTATTGGTAGTATCTCTACAGGATAAACACAGTCTGATAAGGTACTGAGTAAAATTGCAAGCATCTCTGCCAAGAGGTAGGCCAAATTTATTTCTTCTTCCATGGAATTCAACTCCTGAACTGAGGGGCAAAAAGACTGAAAACCACTGCATATCTATATAGTGGAAAGAAACTTCTGTTTTGGTTTCTTACCTCCTAAACTGCTTTAGTTCTTAACTATTACCAAAACCTAATTCTTCAATTACTCTTTGACTTTTTGGGATTAAAAAAAATTTCCCTTTAGTTTGAGTTATCCAGGACTGTTTCATGTGTTTAACCAAAATAGTGAATGATACAAGCAGTTACCTAATCCTTTAATATTAGAGGGAAGCAGGAAAGAAAAAGTATGACAGGAGATGGGCATGGGATGTTATTTCTTTTGAAAACCCTAAAAACTATTTTCTCTACCTAAACATTTATTTCCTCTGCCAAACCTACTTCATTTACTAGATAACTAGGTACAGACACTGTGCTTACTCCTGGGTGAAAAAGTAAGTAAAGAGCCTCTATTCTCATAGAGTTTCTATGAGTCTCCTCCAGCAACTTCATTTGACAATGATCCTGCTTATACCATTGATACAGAATAACCTTGACATTTTGGCAATTGACCACAAAGTCACATTAGCATTTTATATTTTAAGAATATGACTATACGTTCGGGAAAGGTAAGTTTCATCTGTGCAAAATGTATCAATTCTTTAAGAATGTATACTTGTTAAATGTATTTCTAAGCTCTGAGTCTCTATATAAAACATTCAATATATCCTACCTAGCTAAACAAATGATGGCAAACCAAGACAATTTATACTTGTTGAGAAAAATCCGCTTTCCAAGGATATATCAACACATAAATATAAGTTTCAGGAAGGCAAGGGCTTTTCTCATCTTGAGCACTGCTGATTCTCACCATAGGGCTACCACTAGCACGCTGTAATTGTTCAAGAATATTTACTGAAGAAATGGCAGTAAGTACATAAGTGTTAAGTAGTCAAAGTATTCCCTATTTTTTAAAGATTTTATTTATTTATTTGACAGAGAGAAACACAGCTAGAGAGGGAACACAAGCAGGAGGAGTGAGAGAGGGAGAAGCAGGCTTCCCGCTGAGCAGGGAGCCTGATGTGGGACTCGATCCCCGGTCTCCGGGATCATGACCTGAGAGGAAGGCAGTCCCTTAACCAACTGAGCCACCCAGGTGCCCCAGTTTTCCCTGTTTTTACAGTGAGTGTTTTAAAGTGAGTGATTTCTATTGATGTCTTATGATTTTATAAATAGTGCTGAAACCATATATCCTCTGAGAGTATAAGAAAATAAATTCTGTAACTGAGATTCTTGTTAAGCAACCAGATGGGAAAGATATCACTACCAATCCCACATTCATAATTCAATAATGAATTTCTCCAGGAGGAACTGAGGTACAAATATGCATGATCAGATTAATAGAAGTTGCTGTAAAATATCACTACTCCCTATGTCTAGCAAATCAAGAAAACCTTTGATGGAGGAAAGGGAAGTAGAGGGTTGAAGCAGAACGCTAAATTACTTCAGGCTGGCACAGATACATTATCAATAAATGCTAAGGTTAACTTACTTTTTAAAGATAGAATTTGGGTTTTTTTAATATTCACAAAAAGCATATTTTAAACATGTTTTAAATAGAAAAGTACTATACATATAATAGCCACTTGATTTTTGTCCTAAAATAAGCTATACATCCCTATGTGCAGTATCACTTTAAATTGGTGACTTTAAGTAATCACAGGAAGCAGTATAGTAACTAGGCATGTTGAAAAAGTTCAGTTAGGACTGGGTTTCAATGCAGTTCTACCATGGCCTATTTATGTGCTCTTGGACAAATGATTTAACTTCAGTTTCTTCACCTGTACAAGAATAGTGTTATTTATTTTGAAGGTTTCTGGCAGGTAGTAAAATGGAAAATGTCCATGAAGTATTTGGCATTGTATCTGGTACATAAATAACTAACAAATGTTAGATATCATGATGATAAGTAAAAATTTCAAAAATAATGTTTCAGTTACAAAGTAAGGTTCTTTAAAAGAAAATTAATTTAGTGTCATGGTTTATAGGTATAGGAACCATTAAAGTTAAATTAATATTAGGTATTTGCTCAATACTAAGTATTAATAGGACCTGACTTTTATTACTTTCCAGAGCATCTTGTACATTCTTTATTATCTAACTGTTTGATTAGTATCCTCTGCCTATCTATCTGATTGCTTGATTAGTGTCTCTCTGCTCCTCTAGTCTATATGTGCCATGGAGGCAGAAATATGTCTATTTCGCTCACATTGGATTCCCCCATATCTGGTTTTGAGCAGCTGAATAAATATTGACTGCCTGAATGAAGGCTAGTGTACTAAATTTCATGCTCATCGCACTATATAAAATAGTTTTTTTTTCTCCCATTTTACATCAGGAGATATTAAACTAGAAAGGTTAACTGACTTGCTAAAGATCAGAGAGGAAAAAAGTGTCAGGACTGGAACCCTACATTTTTTTTTCTGGCTTTATGATTTTACTGTACAAAGAATGTCCTACAGAGAGGAAGGATCTAAGTATTATTGAGATCTTCATTCCTTCTTGTTCTATCAGTAAGAAGAAATTACCATTAAATTTCCAAATCTTTACCACTTACCTGTAACAATATATATATAAAAAAATGCTCATTCATTAGACAACTACTTATTCAGTACCTACCATATGTTGTATACAATGCTCAACTTAGGATATGGTACAGAATAAGACAGACAAGGAGCCTCTTCTCATAGAGACTATATATTTTCATCTTAGGAACCCTACTCTTTTTTTCCTTACATATATTTTTCAATTTCTACTGAGACAATCTACTTGTTTTTTGGAATACTGTCATCCTCAAAGTGAATTATGATTATTTCTAGTCACATATTCATTATAATTGAATTAGATTTAAAAAAAGAACTTGTAAGTTTCATGGAGTTCAAGTGTTTTACAAAAAAAAAAAAAAAATGTTCTCAGCATTACCACCTAAGAGTTAAGGAAATGATTTTTGCCCATTCTTTCTCCCTGGCACAAATAAACTAATGCTGGTATGCTGTTACACATATTTTGAAAGTGGGGAGCCAAAATGGCCATTCACCAAAATAAACAGTTCTCATCCCATAATCTCGAAGCATATGAACTCTAAACAATGTCTAAACACTGTTAGCATCAATCAAGTCTGGGACATCAGGTAGTCAACTAAATTAAGGACTTGAACTGAATGTTCATATATCAGATAATGGTTAAAGAATGAATAAATGAATATATTAGACTCTGGTTAAACTGATTAGGTGCAGGTATTCTTAGCCAAAGTTCAGAATTTGGCTGTTAACATACAATATGCTATTGTGTCATCCAATGGAATCATACTGAAGGCTATACCTTTCCAAGCTTTACAGAAATGAAGACAGAAAATCAATGGCAATAAACATTTATATGTAAAATCATAAATTAGGCAGAAGCATAATGAAAAGATAAGAACCATCCTCCAGAAGTTATTATCAAACGATAATTCACAAGTATAATGAACAATACCCAGGGAACTCTTGATCTTTACAGGAACTATAGAGATAGCATTAAATAACAGTGAGAAAAGTAATTTCTCCTTCAATTTTCTTTTTTAAGGTTTTATTTATTTATTTGGCAGACAGAAACAGCTAGAAAGGGAACACAAGCAGGGTGACCGAAAAGCAGGCTTCCTGGAAGCCTGATGTGGGGCTGGAGCCCAGGACTCTGGGATCATGCCCTGAGCAGAACGCAGACGCTCAGTGACTGAGTCACCCAGGCACCCCTAATTTTCTTCTAATCTTTATTATGAAAAGAAAGTCTCCTATGGTACCTATGTCTCTGACATCTCATGAACATGTTCTCACTTCCTCTTTAACAGAAAGTGGACCTGGATTTGCTGGCTTTGTGAACCAATAGTATCTAGCTTAGATAATGCTCTTTACACCAGTGGTTCTCAAATGTTTTGGTCTGGGGATTCCTTTACACCCTTAAAAATTATTCAGTACTCCAAATAACTTATATGTGGGTTACATACATCAATACTTAATATATTAAACCTAAGAAACTTTATAATATTTATCATTTAAAATAATAAATCCATTACATGTCAACATGCTTTTTTAATGAAAAATATACTTTTCAAAAAGAAAACTTTTAAAAAAGGTGCAAAATGGCACTAATAGAGACTTTTTCAAATTCCCTTAATGTCTTGCTTAAACCAATAGAACTAGATAGAAAAAGGAAAACAGCCAGGTGTTCATATTTTTTCCTGCATTCAATCATTTGCAATATGTTTGGTTGAAATATATAAAGAAAATCCAGGTTCACATATGAACCTGGGAAAGGGAGGAGCATTTTAATAGTCTTCTCAAATATTAGTGTTTATTTTATTTTTTTTATTACTACACCAAAACTCCACAAGAGGTAAAAACTACTTAGACAAAGGGCACCTGGGTGGCTCAGTGGGTTAAAGTCTCTGCCTTCGGCTCAGGTCATAATCTCAGGGTCCTGGGATGGAGGCTGACATTGGGCTCTCTGCTCAGCGGGGAGCCTGCTTCCTCCTCTCTCTCTACCTGCCTCTCTGCCTACTTGTGATCTCTCTCTCTGTCAAATAAATAAAATCTTTAAAATAAATAAATAAATATCACAACTGATGCCATAAAACAATTAAACTTCAGTAATAAAAAATATATCAAACGAAGGTGACAGATAATAAATGTCATCAATTTTATTATTTAACTCCTTTTCTGCTTTATATTGCATTAAATAGCATGGTAAGTGGCAATCAATCATCTACTTGTATTCATAACTTGCTACTTAAACAACATAATGACCTGGTCTACTTAATCCAAAGGTTGAGCATATGTCAGACCTAGACTTCTTGTTAAGTGGGGGAAAAGAGGGAAAAACATTCAAACAAACAGTGGAATTTATAATCACAAGATATTAGACCCAGGGGCGGCTACATGGCTCAGTCATTAGTATCTGTTTTAGGCTCAGGTCATGATCCCACGGTCCTGTGATCAACTCCTGTTGGTGTTGGTGCTTGGTGCATTGGGCTCTCTGCTTGGTGGGAAGCCAGCTTCTCCACCTCCCACTCCCCCTGCTTGTCAGTTCCCTCTCTTTCTGTGTCTGTCAAATAAATAAATAAAATATTTTAAAAAAATGATATTACACAATATGGGACAACAGATAAGTCACTTTATTCCTCTGAGTCATTTTCCTCACAGGTAAGGTGAAAGGTGTCATTTAAATCATCATGTATGTTCCAAATCTGAAATTTAATGAATTCCATAGTCTAGCATTCCGTAGTAAGAATAGGCTCAAAATGATCTATTTTGTAAACTTAAACTTTTGAATGACTTAAGACTACTATCTATAAAAGAATTCATTTTATAAAGGCTTTTTAGTGAATGAAATATCAAATTTATGCATTTACAAATTAAAAATTTTGTAAATTTGAAGTCAGATATATATAGTTTTGTTATTAGGTATTAAATATTTGTTCCAATATTAAAATTGAATATATTTGACATTTTTTCTTTTGCTGCATAGGTTTTCCATCTCATCATGCAGCTGTTAACATTTTGCAAGGAAGTACTTTGTGCCATGCAAAATGAGTGCTAAATCTTTCCAATTAATGGAGTACATGGCACAGAAAGTTGTTACTTTTTCCATGTCAAAAACAGTGGAATGTAGTGAACTTCATATAATTAATCTAATTACTTACACAGTAGATAAAATGCTCATAAGGAATCACATTTCTTTAAATTTTATAAATTTTAAAAAAATTTTAATTTTATAAATTTTAAATTTTTTAAAATATTCATAAGGTCTTTCTGCAGTACTATTACTCTAAATAATACTAATTTTCTAATAAGTGAGAGTATTTCACAAAGAACTCTAGGTCGCACAAGTGCTACAATAGGAATCCTGTCCTTAGGAGGCTTGCATTCTGATAGGCAAAATGACAAAGGAGACAACAATATATAGAGCAGAAAGAGAGAAGTATTAGAAGATAGTGTGATCAATACACGATCGCTTCATCCTCAAGGAAGGTGCCCTTTGAACGAGGTAAAGAGATTTGGGAGTGAGTATTAATTATAATTTATAAATGAAAGAAATAACTACTTGGTAGTTTAACTTCTTCCAATGGTACCACAGGGTTTTAAAGAAAAACATCACAATCGCACTCGGGCAGGCATCCCTGATAATGCGGGCAAGCAGGTGCAACGCCAGGTCACCAAGCAGCCTATCTCAGGCCTGTAGGGGAAGCTCATGGAGGCTTCGCCTCACCTGACTGTCCTGACGACGAAGTACACCAGCACCGCGCCGCTCACCACCATCAACACGGTCAGAGCCCGCTGTGTCATAGGCTTGTCGCCGGGGTTGGGGCTCACAGCAAGGCTCCCACCCACTGAGTCTTCTTCCCCCGCCTTCCCTCCCGGGTCTGTTGAAAGCCCTGCCCCGGGGCTACTGCCATTGCCGCCCTCAGAGCCCCGCGGCCCTGCGGCTTCCGCAGGAGCGCCGCCCGGCAACTGGGCGGGGGTGGGGCGGGGAGACAGGGGCCGCAGGGGCCGTGGCCCGCGGTCCGGAGGCCCAGGGTTTGGTGCGGCCTCGGCCGCCTGCAGCAGCAAAGCCAAAGGCCCTCCCAAACCTGGCAGCAGTAGCAGCAGCAGGAAGGCGGAGGCCAAGAAGTGGCTGAGGCAGAAGCTGCAGTGCGGGGCCTTCATTGTCCCCCCGACCGCCCTCTCACCACGCGGGAGCCGCTGGGCCCGCCGCCCTGGTTCCACGAGGAACCATGGGCGCAGTGGAAAACGAAGAAGTGACCAAATCCTGAACCGAGGCCTGGCCCGGGCAAGTGGCTGGGATAGCAGCAGCGGCGGCGGCAGCGACAGCTGCCAGGACAACCGGAAGTTCGTACATCTCAGGAGCCCGTGATACTACGGACGCTTTAGGTTGCTAACAAATAGGGGCAGGCGCGTGCATGACGTCAGACGCGTTTGGGCTTCTGCGCACGCTCCCTGTCAGAATGCGCTGACTAGCACTGAGATTTGATCAGAAGTAGGAAAGTAAACCAAAAAAAGGTCGTGTAAAGTAAATAGCAGCTCTGTTTAGGGAACCGTGAGAAGTAGGAAGCTCATAATTAAATTCCTTGGTGCAAAACTTCAGAAACACAACAAATCATTGGTCAAGATGGGCTTGACTTTACCTCAGCTAAGGTACAAATTATGGACCTCTTTCTGCCTCTAAGATTCTGACCTCCCTTTCCTTGGAGCATTTACTTTAGAACTTGTGATTGTAAATTCATTCCGCTGCTCCTCTGAGATAGAAAGCCTTTTAAAAGTTCCTGTTGGGGGCGCCTGGGCGGCTCAATTGGTTAAGCAATTGCCTTTGGCTCAGGTCGTGGTCATGGTCCAGGAGTCCCAGAGTCCCGGAGTCCCAGAAGGGAGCCCCGCCTGGGGCTTGGCTAGAAGCCCGCTTCTTCCTTTCCAGCTACCCCTGCTTGTGTTCCCTCTCTAGTGTGTTTCTCTCTGTCAAATAAATAAACAAAATCTCTAAAAAAAGAAGAAGTTCATGTTGGTATTATAGCCAAGGGCTGTCTTTTTTTTTTTTAAGATTTTTATTTATTTATTTGACAGAGAGATCACAAGTAGGCAGAGAGGCAGGCAGAGAGAGAGGAGGAAGCAGGCTCCCTGCTGAGCAGAGAGCCCGAGGCGGGCCTGGATCCCAGGACCCTGAGATCAGGACCTCAGCTGAAGGCAGAGGCTTTAACCCACTGAGCCACCCAGGCGCCCCAAGGGCTGTCTTTTTAAAGGAACATATTTTTGAAATGTAATCAGAGAAGACAGCCACCTTTTCTCTCTCAGTCCCTGTGGAAAGGTAGGAGTGGGAGAGCATACGAAACTTAGGCTCACACGCCTTGCCAAGTTGTAAACCTACTTGTCACAAAATTAGGGGAAAAGTGAGCATTTCCTATGGGTAAGGCCAATTAGTAAAGACAGATGGTCTATGATGCACCCTACCCCAGCTTTTAAAATCTCCAGCAGTTTTCAAGGACTTGAGCTGAAATGGAGTTGTGGTCTCTCTCCTCTATTGCCATAATCTGGAATAAAATCTTCCTTAATCTGTTTAATTTTGACATCAGTAACAAGGGATTTTGGTTTGAGCAGATAACAAAAAACGCCTGACCATACCTGAAGTTGACATTTGTTCTTTTTTTTCCCCAAATATTTTATGTATGTATGTATGTATGTATGTATGAGAGAAAGAGAGCATGAGCAGGGGGAGGGGCAGAGGGAAAAGTAGATTTCCTGATGCGGAGGGAACTCCATGTAGGGCTTGATTCCAGGACCCTGGAATCATCACCTGAGCAAAAGGCAGAAGCTTACCCACTGAGCCACCCAGGCACCTGTTATTTTCTGTTTTTGTTTTTGTTTTTGTTTATAAAGTTATTCATTTAACAGATTAGAATTTCAACACCTTGCTTACCAGTGTGCTAAATTATGGGTATCTGACAGTTGACAAAGAAGATGTGATCCTTGCTCTTACAACATTTAAGTTCAAATAGAGGTAACACAACAAGTAATTGCACTCGTTCTGAATTCTGAAGTGTGTATTGTAAACAACAAGTACAAAGTCTATAGTAAAACTTTGGTAAAGGGCTATTGTAGTTAGTGTGGATGGGATAATATCTTTTAGCTGCTTTATACTTTAGCTGGAAGTAATACAATAATGCAATTGCTCCTGCCTGGTAGAATTTCAGAGACTAGGCATCTTAATGCTGGGTTGCAGTGTGAGGAAGAGCATTAGTGACACACCCTAATTTTAGCTTCCAGCCTGGCCTTTATAGGTAATAAAATGGCTGTTTGTACTTTCCATCTCCCTTATGATGCACCCTACCCCAGCTTTTAAAATCTCCAGAGTCATTTTTGGAAAATGGTTGGTATTTAATGCTTCTCCACATTTCAAAAAGTCCAATATACAACACATAAAAAAAATGCATCATCTTCCCTTCCTTACGATATGTCATTTTACCAATGTGTATTTCATCTTCATTGATGCCATTATTCTTCTCTCAGATGGCTAAATGTGAAATCTTGGAGTCATCATTCACCATTGGTTTACCATCTGAATTAGTCCTTTCCAGTAACTGGGACATACGACGTGCTAAATAATTGAAATAGTGAAGTCAAACTAATGCTTCCAAATGATTAGAGTATATCATGTTCTATTTTTTCTCCAAATGTTACTCTCAGCTACCTGAATAAGAATCAGAAATGGAATATGTTTAAACTGTAGGTTCTATTAGGTAGGTCACTATTACAGAAATTTTGAGCTAGAATTCTTGGGAATGGGGACAAGGACTATATATGCATTTACTAAGCTGTCAATGGTATTAATTTGCACTGATGTTCAAAGATCTCTTTCCTTTCCTTTGCCTCCTGCATCCAATTATCCACTTTCAAGTTATCTACTTTCCTAACATCTTTTTCATTAATTAACTCTTTTCTCCTATGCTTCTGACAAGGAATCATTTTTTTTTTAATTTTACTAGAGCTATTCCCTAATCTGCAGCCCTTTCTACCTTCACTTAAACTTTATATATTACTATGAGCATAAACTTTCAAGCTCAGATCTCTCTTACAATAAAAACAAACAACAAAAAACACAAATAGATTTTTCCCAGAGATTCTGAGTCCTCAACAACAGTGATCTTAAGCATGCAAAGCACCTACAACTTATTGTGTTCTTTTAAGATCACTATTATTTGCTAAGTATAATAAAAAATATTTTAAATTTCATCACAGGAACTAGGAGCAAGATTCTTGGGAGAAAATACTGTATTTTGCTTGTATAATATAAAATGACAAGTTGGACCAAACATGTCTGTTTAAAAAACATCAAACCAAGTATAATTAGTGTTTTTGAATTATTTCTGTTAATTATAATAGCACATGTTCATTCACTTGTTTTCATTTGGCTTGCAAACAAATTTGCCAACCAATAAAACTTTAAAAACAGGGAAGAAAAAATTCTTATAACCAGGCATTTATATAAATTTACTTATATTAACCTGCATACTAGGAAAAGGCCACCATTACTCTTATTTATGAAGGAATACCTCAGCTGACATACAACAGTCCTCCATGAAAATATAGTTTAAAACCACTAGCGAGCTGAGAAAAATCTAAACTCTTCAATTTGGTATTAAATACTAATTAAACATCTGTTATGCACTAGATTTCATATTATCATATGTTAAACTATTATCTGTTTAATCCTCACAAAAAAACCCACATTATTATCCCTGTTTTATAATTAAGTAAACTGAGACACAGGATAATCAATTGGGTGAAAATCTGCTGAATGAAAATGGAGCTGGGCAGTAAACACGGGCAGTTTAGCAGTAGAGGTGGGCAATTTCCTCCTACATTTCCATCTTCTAATTATGGGTTTCCAGTATTTGAGTCTAGCTTATTGTTAAGTCTAGCTTTGCTAGAGTCAGTGCTGCATAACTAATACCAAAAAGATCTCAATGGCTTATAGCAAATAAGCATTTATTTCTCACATCTTTGGTAAAGCTGAGGTTGACTGATATAAGCTGACTTTGTATGGGGCTTTGTTTTAGTCACAGTTTTAGTTCATTTTTACTCCAGGCACCTCTCCTTCTGGGATCTCGTGGCTTCCTGGGTCATGTTCTTATCAAGTTTAACACCACTCTTCATTAAACAGAGTGGGTGATTGGAAAAGTGATCAGAGCTATGTTTATCTTTTTTTTTTTTAAACTGGTTACCCACAAGTCCTACCTGATGCCCTTGACATGCATTTCTGTGGAAGGAAGTGTTATATGGCCATTTTGGTATGCAGGAATCTGGGAATTTTTATATTTAGATGGACGTATTCTGATCTCTAGCCAAATTCCATTTGTAAGCAAAGAAAATTTATATTGATAAGCATTTCATTTTTAGTTCAGTCTAATAGCAAATAAGGTTCAATAAGTGTTCCCTGGTGTCAAAATCCCCTTGCTTATCCATTAAAGATGAGGAAAAGTAGGAAAATGGTTCGACTGTAATAGTCATCCATAGTCATATCTCACAGAAAGAATGTCTTACATTTGGAGGGGCAGAAACTTCCATATCAGGGGACTGTCTCTATTGAGAAATCCAAAAGGAAATAGAGTACAATAGTCCAGAAAAAAAATATGAACTAATTATGTAACCAGAAGGCCAAGAGAATTTACTGAAAGCTAGAATATGAAGGCAAAATTAGAATGTCAGACAGCTAAAGGGCCAACAGTTCAATAAAAGGATGATGCTATTGGGGTAGGCACTGTATAACCAAGGAGGAACATGAACATGAACAGGAAATGTCAGAATTAAAAATCTGAAATAAAATGACCACACAAATGGACTATGGTTCCTGAGAGGAAATTTAACTGAGTGAGTTTATAGTTGCTCTGGACCTCTACTTAGGGAAATTTTCCCAGCTCCGGTACAGTGACCTGAAATTCAGTCAGAATATGTGTGTGTTTCTTTCTCTCATCTAAGGAGGCAGAGATGAGAGTTCTGAATGTTTGAAGTGGCTGGAATCTGGGGGGCAGGAAAGTAAGAAAAAGAGTCTATAGAGGTCATACAATTCATATGAGGATTTCCTGTAAGTCCTTGACTGAAAGTTGGGCTAGACAACTGTAGAAATGGCTGTTCAAGTCTTATAAGAGAGTGGCTGCTACAGAAGTGAGAGTAGGACAGAGAATTAATACATTGAGTACTGGGGACTTTGGAATTTTGACCCAGACATACTTAATAGACTTTAATACCTCCTAACAACATGGAAATCAGGCTGGACAACTGCTGTGTGATAAAGGCGACATCCAGAGAAAGGTCCACTCTAGACCCACTTTAAAAGGCTTGAAACCAAGCCCTAAAAAGATTCTTAGAGATTTTGGAGATTGAACCTCTCCAGTTTAGAGGGACTTGGAACACAGAAATTATAGTCTTAGGAACAGAGATATAAAGATTCAAGAGAAATGAACAGAATCTCATGACTACATAGGACAATAGTACACAGTTTAATATATATACATTGGAGCTCCAAAAGTAAAATCAGAATATAGTGAGGCAATAAAATGTTTTTGAAAAATGATAGCAGAAAAACTTTTGCTGATAGTGCCAGGAAGACCAGAGAGCAGTAAGTAAAATGAAATATAGATGCCATTGTATAACATTGGGTTAAAATTTTACATTTATTAAGTTAAATAATTACCTATCGATGCATAAAATGCATTTTTAAAAAATTTCTTCATCCATAGGACTAAATAACAAAACTTATTGCATGTGGTATAGTCTACACTAGTTAACCTCAATTTCACTACAGGTTTTTATTGGACACAAATTGGCATATCTAACTTCTCTGCCAGGCTTTGTGGAGAAAACTGTAAAAACAATGTATGAGCTTACATATGGTAAGGGTAGAAAATCACCAATGCTATAAAAACAGTAAGTTACTACAAGAATTCATGATCTTAATTTTACTTGTTTGTATCTGAATACCATATGCCTCACATAAATTTATTCTTAATTCCCTCAAACAGATAAAACAAGAATGTCTAATTGTGTAGAACTCGTCTGTATTATGTATTGACAAATCAGGGTCTTTTTATATCATTTACACAAAGCTATTGTCCTCATAAAGTACTCTTGCCAAAATGGGACACTGTTATACGAGTGAGATTTTAATGTTTCTAAAATTCTCTGCTCTTAAGAGTTTTAAATTGAAAGATAAGATATTGAAATAAGATTCATACAAGAATGCCTGTGAGATTCAGTGCAGCTTCAAGTTAAGCTAGGGTTTCAAAATATTTGAATCTGAGAAAACTACTAAGATTTTTGTTCTTTTTGGTTTTTGTTTTGTTTTTGTAGCACAAAAAGGGTTGAAAGATCTGTGTACAACTTGGTGATGAAAAGTCATTCTGAGGAATATTATATTATTGAAGAGTGGGAATGAGATCTGGGAAATTTAATCTCATTCTGGAAAATAATTTTACAGATTTATAATTTGAAGTGACAGAGAGATGTGTCTGAAGACTGCAGATTCTTAGCCTGCTCAAGTTAAAGCAGGTATTAGACATTCTTCTCTGGTCACTAGAGAGTAGTCTTTTGTTAAAAGTAAAGGTGTATATCTAGAATGTCTAGTATGTCTTAGGAGAATTTCAGAATTAGATTTTAGACCACTCTGTTGAAATCGGAATGCCTATGAAGAAAATCACTTATCACAAGAGGATATAAGGATATATGAAATGGAAAAAGTATATTAACTTATTTGCATTTTTAAATGTTCACTTAAAAACTGAGTTATTAAGGCTCAAGCAGATATATTAGTTTAAGAAATATACATAGTGTGTGCACATTTCTTATATCTCTGATAAGCTAAAAAATCCTTTTCATGCTAACGTGGAAAGAAATTCTAGAGAGGACTTTGGGAAATTAGTCCTCTTGGGTCTCAAAAGCTTGGGAAGAACCAGTGAGCCCCAAGCAATCCCACTTCCCCTTTGCATTCAGGAATCTATCATACTCAAGGTGTTCTCATTCTCCCTAACCTCTATCCCCCAATATATTCAAGAAAAGAAAGAATTTTTATTTCAGAAATAACACCCCTGTAGTCTTCATTATCATTTTTGGACAGCCTCCTTGGAAGACAGGACTGGCAGCAGCATAATGCCATTGCATGCACTTATAGCCTAGGCTTCCATGTAAGGCTGACTTAGAGTTCTCTTTGGAAAGTGAGTTTTATAGATTATAGCTTTGAAGCTTCTGTTTTACAAAGCTTAAAGAACATAAATAAATCATTGGGTGAGGTCACAGTAGTCACATCTAAAATATTTAATATTCATTAGCAGTTTTTAGCTTTTATCTCTGAAAAACAGTATGCCTTGTTAAAGGACATCACACAAATCTACATTATATGATCTGAACACCAAATGTGTAAGTCAGTTTATGGTTTCACATTATTTAGAGTTACAATGTAACAAGACAAATAATTATCCTACATCTTCAAGATCATTTAATAAACTCATTATATGGTTTCAGGCATACATCTCACAAAACATTCTCCAAAGGGATTATTTTATTTGGTTTATTTAAGACAGACAGTAAATCAAAATCTAATAATAGCTTAATTTCTATTATGATTATTATAGCAAGTTTAAAATTATCTTTCATTGATGTTTATGAGGATATGATGTGTTGATGGGTACATTTTCAAGTACTAAGAAAACTAAGAAAATATTGAAAAACTTCAAGATAATTACAAAGGCTAGTAGATTCATTTTATTTATAGTTTCCAAATTTTCAGGTCAGAATAGTAACTTCTGACAAGAGTTTTTCAGCATTCTAGGATTTCTCTACTTAATTCCATAAGTGTCCCAAAGTTTCACGTAATTTTCTTAAACAAAAAACTTAATTCAATAAACTTAAAATTATTTTTACTTAAAGTTCATGCTGTATTCACTGTCTTAAATAATTTTGTTTAGAAAGTACTAAAGTAATTACCAGCAACATATTAATGTACTTTTTATAAGTTAGAGGTAAGTATAAATAATGGTAGGACAGTTGTTTTATTGGAGAATGGGGCACATAGCATCAGCATGACCTGGAGACTTGTTAGAAATGAAAGTTTTCAGGTGCCAGTTAAAGCTATTGAATGAAGAACTTTGAACTGAGCCCAGCAATCTCTAATTTTAGAAGCCTACTACATGATCTGGAAGCATGCTATAGTTTAAGAACTGCTACAGTAGGCTACTAGGAAAAGACTAAAACAAACTGATGTGTTACTTTCTGTAAATTGAATCTTCTGATTGTAAAATTAGGTTCAATCTTGGGCACACATTTGAATCATGTAGGGTTGGGGTGCCTGGGTGGCTCAGTTAGTTAAGTGACTGCCTTCGGCTCAAGTCATGATCCCAGAGACCCAGGATCAAGTCCCACATTGGGCTCCCTGCTCAGCGGGAAGCCTGCTTCTCCCTCTCTCACTCCCTCTGCTTGTGTTCCCTCTCTGGCTGTGTTTCTCTCTGTCAAATAAATAAAATCTTAAAAAAAAAAAAAAGAATCATGTAGGGAACTTAAAGAGATTCTGACGTAAGGGCCAAAGAAACCAAGTAAGTGAAATTTTCTAGGATTGGTACTATGAAGTACAGTCCATTTTAAGAACCACTGCATTTATATAGTGATATCTTGGAAAAATAGTTCCCTGTAAGAGCTATAAAGATATTTGCTAACCATTAGGGCATATTTTGATGGGATAGAAAATGAGGCTGCTTGAATGCAGATGCCATAGGCACCCTCTGCCTTGGGCATTCCATATCATTCAAAGGATCTGGAGTGGCCTAAGTTAGCACATCCCTAGATTTTTTTCCAACTCCCACAGTTTACAGGAAAAAATTAACAGAAATCTGAGACTACAACTATAAAGGATAATACTGCAGTCTAAACAAACCAGAATTAATAAACTATTTCAATAATGTATGTGTAATAAATATCCTTAGGAAACAGATAATATTGGTAGCATAAAGGAGAAACAAAAAATTATTAGGAAGAATGAAGCAGAAATACTGAGTATAAAGAAATAGACTCTTGCCTCATTCTATTCTCCTTATCAATGCCTATATTCCCTTTTAATATTGTGAAACCAGAGTTTTAGTTGTGCCTTGTTTTAGACTTTTCCTTTCTTCCTTCCTTCTTTCCATTCTCAGTTTCAGTGGTTACTTTGTAGACATTAATGGATTGAATTAATTATTCACCCTTGCTTCTTAGGTATCTGTACAAGGCAGAAAAATACAAAAAAAGAAAGGCAGTATCTAAATAGGCAGCATCCCTGCCCTTTAATCCTAGATGCAGTAGTACCTCTTCCCCCCTGAGAGTGGGAGTAGCAGGCCTCCCGCCAGCACACAGCCCGATGCGGGCCTCCATCCCGGGTGTCCGGGATCATGACCTGAGCCAAAGGCAGTCGCTTAACAAACTGAGCCACCCAGGCACCCCTAATTTTAGTAATATTTTTATAAGAAATATATGGTAGCAGAAACTATTAGAGCTGACTGAAATATATAAGAAACCTAAATAAACCAAATTCTATAAAATAAATGGAAAAGCAAGTTAATGATCTAGTTTCTTAGTCTATGTTATTTAAAATATTTAAGAGCACAAATTTTTTTAAAATTTGCTTTCTAATTTATTTTAGAAATCTGACACCTAACACTGACAAATAGCACAAAAACAGAAAATCATGCTCATTTCATTTATAAAGGGGCAATAGATTTGTACTTTATAAAAGAATTAGGTTCCAAAAATCTAAGGTGAAAAATCTGTTTAATAAAGTACTCTTCAAAAGTCCCTTAAAATACTCATAACAACATAATCTGTTGTTTTGTGTTTGTAAAACAAGTCAAAACTACTCTGTATATACACCAGAGTACAACAGCTTAAATGTGCACTTTGCATTTAAAAATACATACATTTAAACCCTGGAATGAAAAGTCATCTTAGAATTCTTCCAACAATAAGAGGCAAACGGGAATGGAGTTTATCTGATCGGAGCAATTACTGTCTTCCTGTACCATCCTGTTTCGGAAGATGAATGCACTGGGTCAAGGGGCAGAAAGAAGTGCCCCCTAGGAGTTAAGATTTTCTATCTCCCAATTTTGCATTTGAAGGAAACTTACTCATCATAAAACTATATCCAGTGGGGCATCTGGGTGCCCTGGTTGGCTCAGTCTGTTAGGCATCTGCAGGTCATGATCCCAGGTTCCTGTGGATAGAGCCCCACATTAGGCTTCCTGCTCAGCTCAAGGGGGAGCCTGCTTCTTCCTCTCCCATGCCCCTACTTGTACTTGTTCTTTCTCTCTGTCAAATAAATAAATAAAATCTTAAATAAATAAACAAATAAAACTACATCCAAAACACAAATGTGCACCCTGTGTATTTACAAGTAAAACACTAAAACCACTTCCACTTAAGTCAGGTGTGGGGGAGATAAGGATGTCCACTAACATCACCAGAATTTCAGAATCTGACATTATATTAGAAGTCATAATTGGAGTAATATATCAACTGAAACAAATATATAAACTTTAAAAATAATAAGGCAACTTTTCATTATTTCCAAGAATACTTAACTAGAAAAGTAAAATTATACTGAGAAAAAATACTATTAGATATTCTAGGAGAGTTTAGTGAAGTTCCATGCAAATACTGATATATCTTTTAAATACTAAATCTTTTTGAAACCAAAAAAATAATTCAAATTTACAATAACAGTGAAAACCATAAAACACATAGGCATAAACCAAACAAAAATTGTGTAAACCTATAAAATAAACTGCAAATCTTTGCTTAAATATATAAAAGTTATAGAAGTATATATTATACTTTTAGATGAAAAGATAAAACAAAATGATTCAACAGTAAATGCCAAACTCAATAAAATTCTCAGAGGGTTTTTCGAGGGAGTGAACAACAAATTTATTCAATAGCTTATCTGAATGAGTTAATGTTCAAAAATATCTAGGAGATTTCTGAAAAGGAAGAAAATTAAAATAAAGCTGAAATATTTTTTTTAAATATGGTATTGATGTAATAATGGACAAAGAGGTCAAAAGAAGCAAGGGAGGAGTTAAGAAAAAAACACAAACATATAATGAAAAGGAGAAAATTCTACTTCAATTGGGAATAAACAATAGGGGGCTAATTCCAGTCTTATGTCAAAATTAAAAATAAACTATAAGTGACTGGGCAATTTAAAATTTTATGTAAAACCTACAGTATTAGAAAAAATATTTTTAATGCACCTAAGACTTTTCTAACCATGGTTTAAGATGTAAGAAATAAGATGCTATAGAAGATAGATTTGATATTAAAATCGTAAACTTCTGGGGGTGCCTGGGTGGCTCAGTTGGTTAAGCGACTGCCTTCCGCTCAGGTCATGATCCTGGAGTCCCAGGATCGAGCCCCACATCGGGCTTCCTGCTTGGTCGGAAGCCTGCTTCTCCCTCTCTCAGTCCCTTTGCTTGTGTTCCCTCTTTCGCTGTGTTTTTCTCTGCCAAATAAATAAATAAAATATTTAAAAATATATTACTAAATTTAACAATATTTGTTTTTCCATTGTAATTTTTAATCTTATTTTTTATCTGTCATTATATTTGTGTTCTAACTGATAATGTTTATATTTTAATTCTCTCTTTGACTTTTTCCTTATGAGGCTCTCTAGAAATTTGTTCTGTTGGTCATTTCAAAATTCCAGCTCTTAGTCTTACTAATCATCCTAACATTTTTTAATGTGATAAAAATATTTAGCATGATCTATATATTAAGATGATAAGTCTTAACAAATTTTAAGTGTACATAAATTATCATTGAGTATAGGTACAGTGTGATACAGCAGATCTCTAGAGTTTATTCATCTTACTTAACTGAAATGTTGTACCTTTTGATTAGTTGTTTAACATTTCCTAATCCTACCCCCACCTGAGCTCCTGGTAACCACCATTCTAGTCTTTGATTTTATGCTTTTATATATCTCACATAAGTAGAATCATGCAGTATTTATCTTTCTGTGTCTGGCTTATTTCACTTAGCTTTATGTCCTCAAGGTTCTTCTGTGTTGTCACAGACTACAGTAGTGTCCTTTTATAAGGCCAAGTAGTATTCCACTGCATGCAAATACCACATTCTTCTTTAAGTTATTCATCTATCCATGAAATTTACAGTTTCCACATTTTAGCTATTGTGAGTAGTGCTGCAATGTAGGAATGCTAATATCTCTTTAAGATCGTAACTTCAATTTTTGAATATGTATTCAGAAGTAATATTGCTAAATCATATGATAGTTCTACTTTTTTTTTTTTATTTTCAAGAACTTCCTACTGTTTTCCATAGTAGCTACACCATTGTGCATTCCCACTAACAGTGTATAAGGCTTCCATGTTCTCCATGTCCTCAACATTTGTCTTTTTTTTTTTTTTTGGTAATAGCTATTCTGACAAGTGTAAGGTGATATCTCAGTGTGATTTTGATGTGCATTTCTTTGATTATTAGTGACAAGTAACAGTTTTTCATATACCTTTTGGTCATTATATATCTTCTTTGTAAAAATGTCTCTTCAAATCTTTAATCCATTTTTTATTCAGGTCATTACTTTTTGGTTACTGAATTATAGAAGTTTATATATTTTGGAAATCAACCCCTTATCAAATATATAATTTTAAAATATATTTTCCCAATTAATAGGTACCTTTTTAATCTTGATTATTTACTTTGCAGAAGTTTTTAAGTTCAATGTACTTAAAATCTCAAAGTAAATTTTTTGCAGACTTGGGAAAAAAAAAACAGTTCTACAATTCATGTGGAACCAAAAAGATCTCAAATAGGTAAATTTGAGTTTGAAAAAAGAACAAAGATAGAAGCATATTTCCTGATTTCAAAATATATTGTTACATTAATCAAAACAACAAAATACTGACATAAAGACAGACATACAGACTAATACAACAGAATAGAGAACCTAGAAATAAATCCACGCATATATTGTCACTTGGTCTTTGACAGGGGTGCCAAAAATACACAAGGACCCACAATCGGACCCTTATTTTACACAATACATAAAAATCAACCCAAAATAGATTAAATACTTAAACATAAGACATGAAATTGTAAACCTCCTAGAAGAAAACAGAGGGAGAAGCTTCCTGACAGTGGTCTTGGCATGGTTTCATGGATATGACATGGAAGGGACAGGCAACAAAAATGAAAATAAACAAGTGGGACTTCTTACTAATTTTTTTGAGGGTTTTACTTTTAAGAAGGGAAAGAAAAGGGGTGCCTTGGTGGCTCAGTCATTGAGCATCTGCTTTTGGCTCAGGTCATGATCCTAGAGTCCCAGGATCCAGCCCCCATATCCAGCCCTGCTTAGGGCTCCCTGCTCAGTGGAAAGCCTGCTTCTACCTCTCTCACTCCCTTGCTTGTGCTCCTCTCTAGCTGTGTTTCTCTCTGTTAAATAAAAAAAAAATGAAATCTTACAAAAAAAAGAGAAGGGATGGAAAAATAAAATAGGATAAAAAACAAATGGAGACAAACTGTTAAGAAACTTAATTATAGAGAACAAACAGGGTTGCTAGGGGGATGGGATAATGGGGGTGATGGGCAGTAAGGAGGGCACTTGATTTAGTGCGCACTCAGTGTTATATGCAACTAATGAAACTAAATTCTGCATCAATGTTAACATAACACCTTATGTTAGCTAACTTAAATTTACATAAAACCAAAACCAAAAGATGTTAGTTGAAAAAAAAATCCACTTTAATTTCTATCTAAATTCATTTGATAAATTTTACTACTTTTTATCTACCTTAAGTGCATAATTCATTTTGCATATTTTCTTTCTAATAAAAAATAGTTAAGATCCATCTTTTTTACTGCATTACAGCTTTGGCTGAATCCTATAGGTATTTCATGTATGTAATATTTCATCAGTATTAATTTCAAGCAGAATTTTTAAAATTTAGTTTCCCCTTTAGGAAAATTTACTTAGAAGGTTTTTTTTTTTAATTTCCTGTCTTATATTAATTTCAAAAATACATTTGATTGCATCGAAATTAGGGAATGCTGCCTTTATAGTAACTATTTGGAAATTTTACTGAGATATTCTTTATGGAAAAGACATAACTAATTTTATAAGTAATATTTGTAAATTTAAAAAGAATATACAGGTTATGGTATAAAAGTTTAGGAATATTGAGAATGATTTTCAAATCTCTTCTATCATTTCTCTGATTCCTCATGCTATTGAACTCTAAGGTAAATAAGTTATTGTTTCCTAACATTAACCTGTTTCGGAAAGGAAGAAGGTGACAATCTTTGTTTCTAATACTCTTGCTTTATATATTTATCTTCTACATTAAAAGAGTGTTTACAAATGCTCATAATTTATTAGCTTTCCTCATTGTAAAAGATTTACATTTGTCCCATTAATACCATATAAGACATTTTTCCTGAGTACTATGCCCTTTAATATAAAATTACCATCTTAAAATATTTTTATTTACATTATCTTATGTTTTTGCCTATGTATTATTTGCTTAGTTTTAGTTTTTCTAGTGTGAAACTACCTATAGTTACTGTCTACTTTCCTTTTTTCTTTAATAATATGTAAAAGGATTTTAATCTTAATTTACACTTATTATAATTAGCTCTTATTTATCTTATTTATCTTGGTTGATTTTACATACTATGTTATTAAGTTTCTTATGGGTTCTTTTCTTTTTTGCTTTTTATGAATTTTGCTAAAATAAGGTTTTAGGGGCGCCTGGGTGGCTCAGTTGTTAAGCCACTGCCTTCGGCTCAGGTCATAATCCTGGAATCCTGGGATCGAGTCCCTCATCGGGCTCCTAGTTCTGCAGGGAGTCTGCTTCTTCATCTGACCTTCTGACCTCTCATGCTCTCTCTCTCTCTCTCTCTCTCTCTCTCTCTCTCTCTCTCAAATAAATACATAAATAAATAAATACGTAAATAAATACATAAATACATAAATAAGACTTTTATTCATTCCATTTTCCGCCTGCACAGTTGGAATGTTTTTGTGTCAAGTTTGTATTTTTGTAAAGGTGTCCTTAATTT
The DNA here is from genome assembly GCA_004023965.1 of Spilogale gracilis. Taxonomy (NCBI): domain Eukaryota; kingdom Metazoa; phylum Chordata; class Mammalia; order Carnivora; family Mephitidae; genus Spilogale; species Spilogale gracilis. Next base: position 43,173 of record PITA01009461.1, on the reverse strand, counting down.
TAAAAACATTTATAGTGGGGTGCGTGGGTGGCTTAGTCGGTTAAGCATCAGACTCTTAATTTTGGCTCAGGTCATGATCTCAATGTCCTGAGATTAAGCCCTACATCCAGCTCTGCACTTAGTATGGAGCCTGCTAAAGATTCTCTCTCTCTCTCCCTCTCCCTTTGACCCTCTCCCTGCTCACGTTCTCTCTATCTTTCAAAACAAAGAAACAAACAAACAAACCAACTATAGATTTTTAAGAAATGTGATGCTTTTCTGATCTCCCTTAGGTATAATCTGTTTTTTCTAGTTTTCCATTTCAAAAATGTTTAAAGACAATCCCATGTTATAGCTGTTCTGAAATATTCCTATGTAGTGGTGAGATTTTTGCATATATCATTGTCACATTGTAATTTATTAAGAAGTTGTTATTATTCTCACTTTTATACTCTTCCTAGGATCTTAAAACTTCACATATGAATGTTGAAACTTTTTCTTATTATCCCACTATAGGTGTGAAACAATGATTTCAGTCTGAGCTTTTATGTCCAAGAAATTCTAGACAATGGAGTCTCTAAGGGGGAAAGAAGGGATCTGTGAAAATGAATAGCTGACTCTTACCCTGAAAACTTGTCAGTTTATTTTGGAAGATACATATATAACCGACTTATTCAAATCCAAATATATAAGTAATGAATAGAGATGAACTGGTGTCAGGGAAGAAAATAAGGACAGAAGGAAGATACCTTAGCAAAACAATAAGAAAAGGTGTGAAATGACTGGCATTTTCGCACACCAAACAATGATAGAGCAAATCTAAATCCGAAAGGGTATGGGACTGAGTGGCAAGGGATGTAACAAGAAATGATAATGGGTATGCAAATGAGAGGATTGGGAATATGAACTTTATTCTGTATGCATTTAGAATAATTGAAAGTTTTTGTTCAAGAGAATAATATGAAAAGTCTTAAGTTTAAGAATAACTCAGGTAATGAGTGGAAAATGACTTGGAGAGAACTGAGATTAAAGTCTCAACAAGGGTAGGGAAAAAATAATTTGTATAAAGACACTTTTGGCACCAGTTTATCAAAATTCATATATAAATTACATGTGGGTATTATTGTGGTCAGAATTATCTCTTAGATTTCAAGTATGAATGATTGTTGGATGCTGCAACCATTAACTGATGTTTAAACAAGACAGAAAAGCAGGTTTCATTCTACATAAAATTTATTTTGGAAAGCAGTAGAATTTAGCAATCAAATTCAAATGAAATAGTGAATTTCAAATCACTGCACTTGCTCTTACTGGTTTTTGACTCTGTACGCATTACTTAATCTTTCTTAGTGTCATTCATGATTAAACATGTGGAGTAATTCCTTTGAAGGGATCATTATAGAAATTAAAACATTGTATATGAAATATATTACTATTTCTATCATAACATGAATATAATAATTATTAATATTACTGTTTTGTACATAATATACTTGAGATTTCTATTGGCAAACTATATAGATGTTCAGAATTTATTAAGTCAACTAAAATGAGTCTTGCATTCAGGAGAAAGTTTAATAATGGAGAAATAATTTTACATAGTAAATATGTGGATATAGTGGATATTATTATAGTGGATATTATAAAACTATAACAGGAACAAAGGTGGTTGGTTATCTGTGGACAAGAAAATAGATGAAAAACTAATGCTAAGCCACCAGATAAATAAATTTAAGTATTAAGAAGGAAAATCAGAATAGCACTGCCAGTTAAGCTAAAAGAGGGGAGAATATCTAGGAAGACAGATATCACAAAGGAATCAAGGCAGGTGAAAAGTGAAGTCTATTTCACAATCCAGGAGTCAATCTCAGGTGGTTTCAGTGGAGTGGTAGAGGAAAAAAATACAGTGCAGTGAATTCAAGACTCACTGAGAAGCAGAAGAGTAAAAAAAGTGGGTGTAGATTACTCTTGAGAGTCTGTGTCAAAAAATGAGAAAGGATGGAAGCTGAAATATGTTGAACATTTTGCCCATTTTCTGGAAGGAGTGGAAAGGACTGAACATTTGCAGTGTAGGGATTCATGGAGAGTAGTAAAGTACAGCAAAACCAGTGAGGAGAATGGGAAAAGAAGTCATTAAGAATGTATTGACTTACATCATTCATATAAATGGTCATATGCTCAAGGAGAAGAAGAAAAAGGTCTGTATTCAAATAAGACTTCAAATCTCAACACACAGCTCTGCATCTTATATTTTCTACAGTTTCTATTAGAGTGACCTATTATAAGATGGATATATCATTTCTAGGGCCCTCATAAGTATGGCAAAAATCACATGATACTCTTTGATTTTTTAGATTTTGTTTTAGCTTCTCCCTTTTATCATCTCTTATGCCTCATCCCTCCTATATCTGACTATCCATGTTTCCAAAATATGCACATTTCACAAAGGAATGTATTTCCATTTTCTGCTACAGGCACATATTCTGTAAATGTTACATTGCAAATGGAAACTTTGGGAAAAAGTGAAGAGTCAGTAACTCTGATAAGCCATAGAAACAGGTTAGGAAACAATAGATATAATCTGTTTTCTGCTGCTCCATACTAACAAGATGGACTAAGTTAGCAATTACTGACTTTGAGAAAGTTGGGTTTGTCAAATGCAACATCTAAAAAAGAAAAAAAAAATCAGTGTTTTCTTTTGTTTATTTATTCAGTGGCCAAATAGTTACTATACAGTATTAATTTAATTTTTACAGGTCTGTTACCAAGTAGAATAAAAATCCCTGTGAATGAACATAGGTATTCATTAAGTACAGGGATGTTTGTGGAATCACCTTCTTTACTTAATTCTGGATAAGCAAAATTGTTTTACCGTATAGTATCAGGAGAGATCTAAACTGTGATTTTATTGTTGGACATTTTTATGATTTTGTCCTTGGTAACCTCTACATTTTTTAATACTATTGGAAGAGCTAATTTGGAGCATATAAAACTGCATTTACCAGTATTGAGCTATAATGATGTAAAAAGTCTCGATTCGGTAGTCATGTCATATTTGGTCAATTGCCAGCAATTGCCATTAGTGAGAAGTGAAGCACCTACAAGAAGTACCAGATCTGTAAGAGAAACAAATCAAAGGGAGATGAAATGATCCGTAATGAGCAGAGAAAAATCAATAAGGGGAAAAAAAGAGCCTCTCTCTTAAAATAATGAAGAAGAGAGAGGCTGATGCTTGAACTACATTTGTTCCATGTAAGTAATCACTCTGAGCAGTAAAGCTTAGCACAAAAATACTTGTTGCTTGTTCAGTTCTCCCTGATTGCGAGTCTATTTTAAAACTGTATACATTGGTGTACCTAGTAATACATTGAAAAATGCATGTCTTATTTAAAAATCCTGTTTAAAGAGGCAAGCTTTAAACAAGGTTACACTTTATAAAACCCTGTCTGTACAATAGTAAGCCACACACCTTATTGTCATTCTAGACTGAATCACGTCTACTACTAATTAACTGTGTATAAAGAACAGACTGTGAATTCTCAGCCTAGAGTGTAGGTTCACCTTGGGGCTAACTTAATTCGATGTTCTGTCTTGAAACATATAGAAAACTTTCAAGAAAACATCAAAGAGGGATTCTTAAGTCCTTAAAGAGCTAAACTAGTTTGCGGATCCCAGAAGGATAAATGGGAACTTTGACAAGAATGAAGAATGTAGCATCTCAAAGGTGCAGTGCTCTGCTGTTCTGTTCAGTTCCTCTCAGTAAGAAAACTGCTTCACCTTCTGATTAACAAAAGGCTTTTCTAGTAAATGCATTGCTTTAACTAGAAAATGCACAAAAGCAGGGGAATTCAGGATTTTAGGGGAGCATTCAGTGCATCATTTCTCAAATACATTCTGTTTCCCAAGGATTACACAAATTCAGGGTATATCCAGTACCTCTAAGGGAAGGGCAATATTTTCCAATTATAGAAATTTGGGAGAAGGTAAGGAAAGAGATTTATCCTCCTTACCACCCAAATGATTTTATTAATCCAAATCTTTAGATTCCAAGTCAAGAGCTTTGTGTAGCCAGCCTTAAAGATGGCCCCTAATGTCTCCTGATATTCATAGCTTCGTGAATTATACTAGAGTCGGTCTGTTTGGTGAATCAAATACTGCAGAAGGAATGGTATGTCACTTCTGAGTTTAAGTTATAAGAGATTATAGCTTCCAACTTTCTCACTGTCTCACTCTCTTTTGCTCTCTCTCTCTCTCTCTGAGATCACTCCATCTTGGGGAAGTCCTATAGAGGGCCACATGGTGGGAAGTTAAAACCTCTTACTAATAGCCATGTGAGTGGGCTTGGAAACAGAAAATAAATATGCTGCCAATTAAACTATGATAAATTGCTTGACTATGACATATTATTTTTACTTTTATGTATTGAAAGGTCTTTTATGGCAATTTAGCAGATAACTTTAGTCACAGATCACAGTTGTACATGCAGAAAGAAGAAAATACGAGCAATACAAATTGGTTAAAATACTCCTAAATTGCCTTTACATGAAATACAAATTATGTTGAATCATTGTTTGTCTCAGAGGGCTACATGCTTTTACCCACAATATCTGCTGGACTATAAGGGTATAGATGACACAGTATCTCTTAAGAGTGTTCTGGTGTAAACGAGTGGCTCAGTTGGTTAAGCTTCTGACTCTTGCTTTTGGCTCAGGTCATGATCTCAGCATGGTAGGATTGAGCCCTTGTTAGGCTCCACACTCAGTGGGGAGTCTGCTTGAGATTTTCTCTCCCTCTTACTCTGCCCCTTCCTTCACTTACATGCTCTCTCTCTCTCTAAATAAAATCTTTAATTTTTTTTAAAGTATTCTGTTGTCTTCTCTGAGGTTTTCTTTTAAGCTACTGACACTCATTTTGTAAGTTTTGATGCACATACAGGCAATTGCAGATAAGTCAGTTTTGCTATCTCATCAACAAAAATGATAAAATCCACTCCAATCTCAGAGACATTAGAATAACAAAACAATGTGAAAATCAGCATCTAGTCAGAAAATAAAATAATGTCAAAAAATTCAATGGAAAGAATTTAATAGAGAACTACTTAGAGAATTTTTAGAGAGCTGAAAAGGCAAACAGATATAGTTAAGACAAAGAGAGATTAGCCACTGAGGGAAGCTGCTCTCGCTTTTAAGGCGAACACATAAAGGAATGAGGTGTTATTATTTGAGCACTTTAGGCAGTTTTCCTGGAAAAAAACTGGACTCATGGAAGAGAAACTGGTTGGAACTAGAGCCATAGAAATCTGGCTGAGGATGCTTTCTATAGGAGGGAGCGAAGAGAGACTCATTGCCATTTCCCTTTGCCTCCTCCAGGTGCCCACATGTAATTTCCATTAGTTGAAACTAAGGAAGTCAGCTGGCAAGAAGCCTAGTGACTAGATAGAGTTTTTAGGGCCAGCAGAGAAAGAGATGGATGAGAAATGGATCTCAGAGCAAACATGGAAACACCAGCAATATAAGCATTTTAGAATTGATTATGGTATTTCTCTATCAGTGTTCTTATCTATATAATGAATATGATCATATAATGCATGCTCTTTTATAACTCAGCTTTTTATATTCACATTGTATCTTATATGTGTGTGTTTATTATTGAAACTCTCTTTGTCTTTTTTGGTTATGTTGGGCACTGCATTACTTGGATACATTTATTAAAGAGATTCATAAAAGAGTTTGTCCTTCTCTATAGCTCTATAAACTTTGTACTCATTTTTACATATTCTTTGCATAATACACATTTTTATTGCCCTCCCCTTAAAAGTGAAAACCCCTCAGATGCTTTTACATTTCTTGCCTATTTCTAATAAAGATAATTTTAAGTCATTTTTAAAGTTTGCTATATAAATTTTAGCACACATATATATTTATTAAACTAGACTGGTTGGAATAGTAAAATAGACATCCAAATTATAATTTTTCTAAGGAAGCTGTTTGTTATAGTAGAAAGCTCATGTTTGCATTTTAGAGCCATATGAATGTTGCACATCATTCTGTAATTACACATGCTAACTAGTGCTCAGTTATTTGGGTGAGTTATTTAAACTTTAAATTAGGTTTCTTTTTCTACCAAATGGGGATAATAATTCCCACCTGTTAATTTATTGTGAAACTGTGTAAAATATGCCTGGTACACAGCATACGCTCAATGCTATTCCCATCCCTCCAGCATCAATCTTGAACACTTCCATACAATTTTCCCTTTCTATTTTGTTTTCAACAAATGATGACTGGCAACCAATTTACTCCCAGTGGGTTCAGACTTTGTTCCTTGCTACTTATATTTGCCTAGGAGCAAAAAACAGGAAAAATGTAGTCTCCCCCCGCCAAAAAAAATGTGTTCCATAGCAGTCGACTTGTTGAAAGCAGTTGAACTATAAAATCCTGTGTCAATGATACAGTCAAATCATTACTTTATTTTGATTTTGATAATGATGGGCTCTGGGATTGGGGCTGAGAACTGATTATTAATATGTATTTTTTTAGTGCATGGATATTTTTATTATTTTTTTAATTTAAATTTTAGGTAGTTAATATACAGTGCAATATTGGTTTCTGAGATAGAATTCACTAATTCACCACTTACATACCACACCCAGTGCTTATCCTAATAAATGCCCTCCTTAGTACTCATCACCCATCTACCTCATATCATGCCCACATCCCTCCATCAACCCTTAGTTTGTTCTCTATTGTTAAGAGTCTTGTATGGTTTGTTTCCCTCTCTCCTTTTTTTTTCTTATATATTCATCTCTTTTCTTAAATTCCACATTTGGGGGAGATCTTACAGTATTTATCTTTCTCTGACTGACTGACTAGTACCATTCATGTCATTGCAAATGGCAAGATTTCATTCTTTTTGATGGCTGAGTTATATTCTATCACACACACACACACACACACAATGGTGATATATATATCACTCTTCTTTATCCATTCATCAGTCAATGTATATTTAGTATCTGTCCATAGGTTGGCTGTTGTTGACAATTCTGCTACAAACATAAGGGTTCATGTATCCTTCTGAGTCTGTATTTTTGTATCTTTTGGGTACAGACGTGTTAGTGCAATTGCCAGATCATAGGGTAATTCTATTTTTAACATTTTGAGGAACCTCCATAGTGTTCTCCAGAGTGGCTGCACCAATTTGCATTCCCATCAACAATACAAGAGGGTTCCCCTTTTTCTGCATTTTCAGCAACATCTGTTGTTTCATGTGTACTTAATTTTAGCCATCCTGACAGGTGTGAGATGGTATCTCATTGTAGTTTTGATTTGTATTTCCTTGATGATAAGTGATATTGAACATCTGTTCATGTGTTTGTTAGCCATTTGGATGTCTTTTTTGGAAAAGTGTGTATTAATGTCTTCTGCTCTTTTCTTAACTAGGTTATTTGTTTTTTGGGTGTTGAGTTTGATAAGTTCTTTGTACATTTTGGATACTAATCTCTTATCAGACAAGACAAGGATGTCCACTCTCACCATTACTGTTTAACATAGTGCTGGGAGGCTTAGCCTTAGCAATTAGATGATAAAATGAAATAAAAGGCACCTAAATTGGCAAGGAAAAAGTCAGGCTTTCACTATTTATAGATGGCATGATGCTCTATGTAGAAAACTTGAAAGACTCCACCCCAAATTTTCTATAACTCATATGATTTCAGCAAAGTCACAGAATATAAAATCAATGGGCAGAAATCTGTTGTATTTCTATACACCAACAATGAAGCAGCAGAAAAAGAAATTATGAAATCAATCCCATTTGCAATTGCACTGAAAACAATAAGATACTTAGGAATAAATCTAACTAAAGAAGTAAACGATCTGCACTCTGAGAACTATAGAACACTTATGAAAGAAATTGAAGATGATGCAAAGAAATGGAAAAACATCCCATGCTCATGGATTGGAGAACAAACATTGTTAAAATGTCTGTACTATCCAAAGCAATTATACATTTAATGCAATCCCTATCAAAATTTCATCAGCATTTTTCACAGAACTAGAACAAACTATCCTAAAATTTTTATGGAACCACAAAAAGACTCAAATAGCCAAAGCAACCCTGAAAAAGAAAAGCAAAGCTGAAGACATCACAATTCCGGATTTCAAGCTATATTACAAAGCTGTATTCATCAAGACAGTGTGGTACTGGCACAAAAGCCGAAACATAAATCAATGGAACAGAATAGAAGACCCAGAAATGGACCCTCATAGCTCTATGGTCAACTAATCTTTGACAAAGCAGAAAAGACTATCCAATGGAAAAAAAGACAGCCTCTTCAACAAATGGTTTTGTGAAAATTGGACAGCAACGTGCAGAAGAATGAAACTGGATCATTTTCTTATACTGTAGACAAGTGTAAATTCTAAATGGATGAAAAACCTAAATGTGAAACCAAAAACCATCAAAATCCTGGAAGAGAACACAGGAGGTAACCTCTTTCACATGTAGCAACTTCTTACTAGACCCATCTGAGCCAAGAGAAACAAAAATAAAAATGAACTTTCGGGACTATATCAAGATAAAATATTCTGCACAGTGTAGGAAACAATGAACAAAAACTAAAAGGCACCCTGAAGAATGGGAGAAGATAATGCATGGATGTTAAACCAGCTAATCATTCTTCCATCCAGTTATTCTTCCATTCATTCATCAATTTAACAAATACTGATATACTGCCTTCAAGTTTCAGACACTTTTTTGGGTGGTGAGGATATGAAGGAAACCAAAACCAAAACCAAACCAAATGAGAGAGAGAGCAAATGCAAGCTTGCATGACTGAGAGCAAGAGAGGGAGTGAGAGTGTGAGCAAACATAAGGGTGAGCTAGCAAAGAAAAAAACGAGAAAAAAGCAACACTCACAAGACTCACAGTTTCTAGGGGTGAAGAGCACTGCTATTAAATGATTCTACAAAGGTACATAAATTTAATTAATAAATAAAAGCTATACAAAAGTAAAAGGTAAAACTAGAAATCATAACAGCACTCTGGTTTAGTTTGTCAGTTGAAGAAAGGTTTTCTGAAAAAGAGACATTTAAGTATAGATCTGAAAGATGAGTAGTAGTAACGGGGAAGTGGAATAAGTTTGGTTGAAAGGAATAGCAAATTTATCCACTTTTTAAAGCAAGCTTCTATGTTTGGTATATCATGGTCCTATTCATAGATATTCCATGTAAAATGTTTAGTAAACTCTGTTATTGACAGTTTGTAGTCTGAGTTCTTTTATGTCACCTTCTTTATTTGAGCAGTAGGCTAGCTTAAAGTATAATGATTTCATTACTGAATTCTGTATTATTCCTCACTGTGGAAATTTTTGTTGACAAGAATATTAAATAATGTGGAACTTTTGTTGACCTTACTTTGTCCTTTATCTCTTTGGTTAAAAGTGACCAAAACTCAAAATAGTTTAATGAAAAAAGGAACTCAGGACACCTGGGGGGCTCAGTCAGTTAGGCATCTTCCTTTGGTTCAGGTCTTGATCCCAGGGTCCTGGGATTGATCCCAGGAGTCCCACATCAGACTCCTTGCTCAGTGGGGATCCTGCTTCTTCCTTTGCCTGCAGCTCCCCTTGCTTGTACCCTTTCTCTCTCTCTCTCTAACAAATAAAATCTAAAAAAAAAAAAATTAAAGAATTCATTGGTCTATATAATCTCCTCTGTTTTTATCAGAACAATCTCTAAATTTATGTCATACATATATAATACCTAAGATGATAGCTATTTGGAATCAATGTAGATACTTCATTACTAATTTTTATATAGAACTCATGTTTTAATACTTAAAAAAATGTTTGGTAGGAAAAATATTGATTTGCTGCCACTTTTGCCACTTTTTTGAGCATGTCCTTCACAGACAGAATAGGACATATTCTCTTCTGTGCAAAGGACAGGAATCCATTTTCTTAAGTTTGGAGCCAACTGCAACGTTTAAGTAATTAATGTCAGAAAGAATAAATTCATATCATCTCCTCTAAAACCGAAGGCATATATTGCCTTTTGGTGCATTATTCTGACAATTTACTGCTTTGTAGCCAGCCATGATACATATATTGGAATATGTACTATGATATTTCATTATTAAATAATTGTGGGTACTTTGCTGAAGAATACATGCACAGATACATACTTTATTTTTTATTTATTTTTTATAAAGATTTTATTTATTTGACAGAGAGAAACACAGCCAGAGAGGGAACACAAGCAGGGAGAGTGAGAGAGGGAGAAGCAGGCTTCCCGCCAAATAAGAAGCCCGATGTGGGACTCGATCCCAGGTCTCCAGGATCATGACCTGAGCCAAAGGCAGTTGCTTAACCAACTGAGCCACTCAGGCGCCCCACAGATACACACCTTAAAAAATTTAGAAGTATGACTAAAATCAGCTGTGCATCTTTTCTAGAATAATATTATTATTGTCATCATTTTTCCTAGAAACCTCAAAGCTTTCACTATTTATGTTTTCATTCAATGGTGTGATTTCTAAATAACCCTGTGGAGACCCCAGGAATTGTGCAGAGAAAGCCTTTCTATTAAATTAGGCAGTGTGTGTGTGTGTGTGTGTGTGTGTGTGATTTTTATTCTGTTTCTCTCTCTCTCTCTCTCTCTCTCTCTCTCTCTCTCTCTCTGTGTGTGTGTGTGTGTGTGTGTGTGTGTGTGTGTGTGTGTGTCTAATAAAGCTCTGTTGTTTCTCCTCCCAGCTTTAACTGTTAACTCCTGTCTGGCTTTGGTTTAAGACTACAGAATCCATGCACTAGAGCTTATCAGGGAGAATAACCTCAAGCTCACTATTTCTCAATGTCGGAAAATCTTTGTGGAAATAAATACAAAGGATTTTCTGAAAATTAAGCAATCAATCCATGTTTCTTGCTCAGAGATTCTTAACCTTGGGTAAAGGAGTATTTAAGAGCCTAAAATTATATACAAATTAAAAGTCATCTCACCCAATATTTTTAAATCTATAATTGGATTAAGCCGAAGACCAGAATGCTGTGTGCTGTGTAACTGGACTTTAGTGCTCCAGAAATGCATACATATTTAATTGTGCCTAAGTTCAATATGTTAAAATTATACACACATGAACACATGTTAAAAAAATAGCAGAAACAAAACATATCACTTTACCTAATGAAGATATTTACCTTTGGTCTCCATATGAACAATAAATGTGCTTTTTTGATAAATAGCTTAACTTCATATATTGGGAGCAATGAGTCAAGTAACTGGTTGTGTTTACTTTTAGACAGTGAACTGCCAAATTAGAGCCTTGATGTTAACCATTGTTCTCCAGGGCATGCATTTGGTATAAATTTTGAATTTATTCTTTTGTTTCTACCTTTATTTATCTTTGCCATGAACTCTTCACTTCTTTTTCTCACACATTTTGCTGTACTATGTATTTTTATAAGTTGCCCTAAATCATTTCCAAAAGCACCAAGAGTGCAAATATAGATGAATAAATAACAATAGTGACTGTGACTAAGACAATATATAAATCATTTTACTTGTTTTATATGTTTTTCCCACATAGCCCATAGTTTTAAAATGCTTTCAGAAGTGTTTCTTTAACAACATACTTTTGTAGTTTTTTGTTGTAAATATTTATTCTTTAGTTTTAAAAGCTACTAATAGATCCTTAATATAGTAATGAGGACAAAAAGTGGTCAGCATTGAAAAATGAATCCAAAGTATTTTCACTTGAATGATGGAATGAGGAAGCTCTTTTTTTCCCTGTTAGGTTAAAAATGTATTTTTGGTATCACTGCTTTCGTAAATGCACTATTTTGCAGTTGCTTATCAGGTATTCTAACAAAATTGAATATACTACTTAGAAATTGTCTACTGTATCTTCTACTTATAAACGTAATTATGAGTTTCTGCTTTGGGAAGTATTTTAGTGCACACCACCATATTTTGCATGTATCTATGTACAAATAAGCTTTGTCTTTTAGTAAAATTTCAGTCATTTATATAACCCCTATTTTGGTTTCTTTTAGTTTTAAACTTGCATTTGTAGTAAGTTAACAATAGTTATTGCTCCTTGCTATTTGGTATGAATGGGTTGCTGTCTTCCTGTGTTGTGGTAGGATGCATTGATGAATGGGAAAAAGGTACGAAAATGAATTGATTTTTCTTTTTATGTCCTAAGTAGGATTCCCCGGTGTACATTGTGATCTACAGAATAATCATTTGAATCTATGTTTAGTGGATAAGTCAAAGCCCAAACCTTGGGAACAGCTTATCTAATGAGCATACTATAGAGGTCAACTATAAACCACTTTCCCCACCTACATATTGTGCTATAATGGAAGTATTAAGGTTAACCTAGAGAAAAGAACGAGAGTCCTATCCCCTTTACAAAACTCTACCAGTGACAGGTTAGGTAAATTTTTAAAAGTATATATACTTTGGGTAGCCTGCATCCTCAAGAATGTGCTGTGTCCTCAGACAAACTGAAAAGTCTTCCTTCATCATATATCTCATTCCAGGCAAGGTCTAGGCTTAGTTCTATGCAAGGTACATAATATGTATTCAATTAATACTTACAGAGTAATTGATAATACTGTAAGGAAAAAGAAGGGCCCTGAATAATGGACCTGTGACTCAGATATAGCTGTCAGGAAAGAAAAATGAAGTGCCCAGGTTACCAAAAACTAGGTTTGCTGAAATAAAAGGAAAGGGCTGTCTGGTAGCTCCTAGGCAGAGGGCTAATTCCACTGCTCCCTTCCACATTATGGGTGATTTAGTGCTGTGCTGGAAGATGTGGTCATTGCTCTTCCTGTGCTTCTGCTACAAATAATGCAGCTAGGCTGACCCTTAAAGAAGGAAAAGGAAGTGTGAACATCTCTTCCTTCACAGGTTTGCAGTGAAGTGCTAAAGTGTAAAGACTACACTCCTAATACAGAAAGAGAAAGCCTATGAGAGTTTTTTGTTTGTTTGTTTGTTTAAGGGCTACTAAAATAGCCTGAGGGACAATCTCTCTAAGTAGTTGCAAGTAGGCAGAGAAACCAAGAACCAAGTCACTTCAAGACTGAATACTCTAGTGGACTGGAGAGTACATATCTGAAGGAGTAGCTATGAGAAGGTATATTCTTTCTACTTTTGGAGAAAGTCAGTGTTATTGTGTAAAGTAGTCTCTAAACTAAAATAAGGACTATAGAGGTATGAATTCAAGGCTGTGAAGGCCACTCAAAGAAGATAAAGGCTTCTAGGTTCTTCTGCTAACTGCCTTTGAGAGTGTTTGGACATTAATCCCTTTGATTAATTTCTTCATGCCACTGCATTACTGCTTTATCTGTCAGGATTTGGCATGAGAAATAGAATCACTCTAAGTGATGTAGAGTGGAGATTCATCATAGAGACTTTTACCTTATACAGTTGTGGGAGCTGATGTAGAAATCTATGCAAGACTGCTGCCTATGCATCTTATGCTAGGTCTCAAGTCTCAAAAGATCAGCTAGGCCATCCGTCTAGAGAAAGCTGGATGTGTAGTGGGGGAGAACAGAGAAAAATTGGAACCTATAAGGACAAACTGCAGCCCATGAAGCTAAATGGACACCTGCATCTGTGGTTTTTTTTAAATCTTTTGTTTTTTTAAAGACTTCATTTATTTATTTGACACACAGAGAGATCACAAGGAGGCAGAGGCAGGCAGAGAGAGGGGAGAAAGCAGGCTCCCTGCCGCGCAGAGAACCCATTGATCCCAGGACCCTGAGATCATGGCATGAGCTGAAGGCAGAGGCTTTAACCCACTGAGCCACCCAGGCGCCCCGCATGTTTTACTGGTACCAAATCTGTGATGTACATAACTTGTAGGAGAAGCTTCTGCCATTTACCATAGAACTGAATAAAGAACTGGAAGTTCATGGTTAGCATAACGTTCTTCAATCATAGCGTATTATCATCTTACTCCTAGCTTTCCATTCCCACTCTCCCTTCTATACACTCCTCAACTCTCCACAGAAAATTTAAAAAAAATTCCAAAAGATTTGAGAAAGACTATCAAATATCTAAAATTGAACCACAGTTATCTTCAAGAAGCAGAACCCTTTTTGAGGGTACTTTTAGACCAAAAGTGGTTTTCCAAGAGGATGATTTTCAGTACAGACATACCCAGATATAGTGTGGGTTCTATTCCAGAGTGCAGTAAAGCGAATATCACAACAAAGTGAGTTAAATGAATGGTTCCTTTGGCAGTGCATATAAGAGTTATGTTGAGATGTTTGGGTGGCTCAATTGGTTAAGCATGTCATTGATCTTGGAGTCCTGAGATCCAACCCGACGATGAGTTTCCTGCTCAGGGGTGAGTCTGCTTCTCCTTCTCCTTCTGCCTCTCCTCTGTGCTCCTTCTTTCTCTCTCCCAAACAAATAAACAAAATCTTTTAAAAATAACAAAAAATAAAAGTTACATTTATTATACTATAGTCTATTAAGTCTGCAACTGTATTATGTCTTTTAAAAACAGTGTACATACCTTTATTAAAAAATGCTTTTGCCAGGGCCCTGGGTGGCTCAGAGCACCTGGGTGGCTCAGTCAAGTGTCCAACTTTTGATTTCAGATCAGGTCATGATCTCAGGGTCCTTGGGCTGAGTCCCACATTGGGATCTGCACTGTGTGTGAAGCCTGCTTGAGATTCTCTCCTTCTTTCTCCCTATGTCCCTCCCCCTGTGTGCATGCTCTCTAAATAAATAAACAAATGAACAAACATAATACATTTTTCTAAAAAAGCTAGCCACTATCTGAGTTTTCAGGGATTTGTTTTCTTTTTGCTGGTAGAGGGTCTTGCCTCAATGCTGAGGGCTGCTGACTGATCAAAGTGGTGGTTGCTGAATGTTGGGTGGCTGTGGAAATTTCATAAAATAAGACAGAGGGAAATTTGTCACATCAATTGACTCTTCCTTTCATGAACAATTTCTCTGTAATATATGATGCTGTATGATGGCATTTTACCCACAGTAGAACTTCTTTCAAAATTGGAATTAATCCTCCAAAACTTTGTCTCTGCTTTATCAACTAACTATATAATATTCTAAACCCTTTGTTGTCATTTCAACAATCTCCACAGTATCTTCCCCAGGAGCAGATTCCATCTCAAGAAATCACTATCTTTGCTCATCCATAGTAGCAAACCCTCAACCCTTGGAAGTTTAATTGTGAGATAGCCGCAATTCAGTCACATCTTCAGGCTCTATTTGTAATTGTAGTTCTCTTGCTTTTTCCATCACATCTGTAGTTACTTTCTCCACTGACATGTTGAATCTTCAATTTGTAAAGAATTCAATATCAATGAGGAATACAATAAAACAAGGTATAACCGTATAGTGAAACAGTCTTTCTCTTAGTTTTAGAATCTTTGTGTAACAGTAGTAACATTCAAAGAAGGTTCATTGCTCACATTAAAGAGATGACTCTTTTTATACCTGCTTCTTCAGACTTAATATTGTGTTTTGTAGCAATCTCCACAAAGATCGTGTCCACAAGATTAATCCCCAGTCACATGAAGACTTTCCATTCACAGTCATCCAGATGACCTGTGTTGTAGTACTATGCTCTTCAATAGTTTAGTGCCAGCTAACACAATGACTTGTTAAATATCGTAGCTTTCATGTGCACAGTTGTAATTCTATTTTTATTCTTTCTTAGGGAAGAATATTGGAGGCTAGCTCTTTAAAAATAAACAGTTTGGAATGAAGCAGCCATATGGTTCATTGCAATGGTGTTTTTCATTAGTTTGGTTTGGGTTAAGTTAAAAATCTGATATTTTAAATAAATACTCTTTCATAGAACAAAGCCTAGGCCTTTCAATCTTAGCATTTATGTTTGTGTATACATCTTGAAATTCTAAAGATAATGTGAAGGATCAAGCACTATGTACCTTTTTAAATTATGACATTTCTTAAAATTCTCATATTTACACAATGCTTTACTATAGTACTTTAAAATTATCACAGGGCATCTGGGTGGCTCAGTCTCTTGAAGATCTGACTCTTGGTTTCAGCTCAGGTCATGATCTCAGGGTTGTGGGATGGAGCCCCACGTCAGGCTGTGTGCTCAACAGCAGGGGTGTGCTTGAGATTCTCTCTCTCTGCCCCTTCCCCCACTGGTGTGTGCACTCGCTCTATCTCAAAATAAATAAATAAATCTTTTAAAATAAAATAAAATTACCACACTTATATAATGTCTTACTATAGTGTTTAAAAAAATTGGAAGTTTGGTGGGAAATGGCAGAAAAGAAATGAACATATAAAAATTATGCCTTAGGGGCGTCTGGGTGGCTCAGCTGGTTAAGCGACTGCTTTGAGCTCAGGTCCTGATCACAGAGACCAGGGATTGAGCCCTGCATCAGGCTTCCTGTTCAGCGGGAAGCCTGCTTCTTCCTCTCCCACTCCCCTTGCTTGTGTTCCCTCTCTCGCTGTGTTTCTCTCTGTCAAATAAATAAATAAAACATTTAAAAAATATATGCCTTAAAGCATTTATGAGACAGATTTTACATAATGCAGGTGAACTGGAATCAAGCATTCTATATACATGCATGTTCACATTTTTAGGTTCTATTCACATTAATAAGAACATTTAAAAAGAGATTCTTTAGTCACATAAAAGAAACAATTCTCACTATGATTTCTCCCTAAGAACTAATCAGTGTTTCTTTTGTATTTATTTATTTTTTTCCTCTTGTATTGTCTTCTCATAAAATTAAAGATGGTGAAATCAGAAAAGGAGAAAATAAGAGAAACATGATCTATGTATTGTTGCAATGATTTTTCATTTCTCCAAATGTTTTACCATAAAGTTTGCAAAAAATATGTTTCCCAAACACAAATGCAAGAACAAAGTGTATCAAATTCCTATAGTAAATTTTAGGTAGAAGTTGATAATATTAATTTTAAAGCTTGTATTGAAAATTTGCCTTTTGAAAGACAGCACATTTATGCCCAAATTTTGAAATATATGTACTGTATTATTCTTGTGTCATAATATCACATATTATGTCTGTCTTTCACATAATATTGAGTGTTGTTGAATTACTCTCTATATAATTTCATTCTTAAACATTGAACATCATTTAACTTTTAAAAGTTAGTACATTTTTGTAAAATGGCAAAAAGATGGTTGTTGGATTAGGAAAGATTTAGAGATTTCTGTTATTTTTAGCAATATGTCTCACTAATAGCTATTGAGTAACTTGGTTCTCCAGACATCAGATTTGTCAGTGATGTTTGGCATTGGAAGTTTAGTAGAGCCTGTAGAGAATTGTAAACTTGACCCTCCCTGGAGAGCCCTAGTCTGTCAGACAGTTAGTCACCCAGTTATTCTATAAGTCAGCCAATCAGGCACTGAGCCAGTCAGGCAATTAATTTACATTTACTTGTTACTGGGTGGAATATTTTGGAACATAAAAGAGAGTGCAAACTTTCTCAGTACCACAACCACATGATTTTATTCTCCATCTAGGATGATATATGGAGGGCTAGGAGGGCACAAAAAAATCACTTAATAAGTAAAAAGTTTTAATAGGATAAAGTGCTGATCCATAATTTGTTCATTTCAAGTAAGTACATTCAAACACTGCCCTTATCATTGTGTCCATGCCATTTTGGGGACTGTACGATCTTTGGCAAGGCAGTGGGCTGTGGTGTACACAGCACTAGGTCCAAACTGTCCATTCACAGTACCTTGGCTCAGGGTAGCAAGTCCTTTTAAGAATTTTATCAAAACTAGTTTTTGGTCCATGGTCTGTTTAATTAGAGTGTTGGCCTAAATAACTCTTAAACTTTATGATTCTAGAAGTCTATGATCTTTTTCTTCATATCAATATTATACAATAGTTATTGTCAACAATTTCCACAGCTTTCTGGTACCCTGAGCTCTTTTCAGTGTATCACCTCAAGTTGATGATTGTGTGACATTTCATTTTGTTACAAATTTGCAAACTATTTTAGTGATGTCCTTCAAATAGATCATTACTTTGAGTAGATCATGATATAGAATTGGGGATACCTTGTTGCCAATAAAAATTAAGAAGCATAGAATAATATTAATTCAATGCTAGAAAAAAATTTTCTTAAGAGGGTATTCAGCCAGTGATATTAAGTTAGTAAACAGGGACTGAAGCTACATCACAATGCTAATAATTGTGAAAATGTGCATGGTAAAATAACTGTGAATGGTTTTCGGATACTTTGAAAACTTGTTATACCTTAGTTGTGATTATGGTTATCACTATAATTGCCTTTTAAAAAGTGTTATATTGGTTCTTTTAAATTTTTCCAATGTATTACCAAATAATTTGGCATTCATAGGAATTTGACAAATACAGGAAGTTTAAGACTTGGTATAAAGGGGAACATAATGAAATTGATCTATAATAAATTTAACTCAAACTAGATGGAACCCTCGAATCAAGTCTTGAAATTAATAATAATAATAATAATAATAATAATAATTTAAAAAACACCTAGAGACAGACAAGTTTAAGTCCACTATGACTTAATGCAGCATGTTTTTCTGTATTTACTGTAAATAAGGAAATAGAAATTTCTAAGAAACAACACTTGCACCAAATGATCTGTTATGGAATTTTACTTTGAGTATTGTGCATTTAAGTTGATATGCTGAATTCCACTTGCACGCATATTCAAACATTAAGGTTGTTTTCTTGATAATTAAATATTTCCCCAAGTTATGAAATTCTTACACTAAAAATTAATAATCAGATTTTTAAAACTTTGGGACTTAATAATAATTATGAAGAAATACCTTGGCTCAGAAATGGAAAATGTAAAGTATGAATCAAATTGTACAGCACCGCTCTGATGGCTTAACATGAGGCCAGAAGCAAGAGTTTATACTAAGCATTGTTTTTAAAATGCAACCTTTAGTGTTATTTGATTTTTCCCCAAGCAAACTAAGATGTGAAATTTAATAATTCCTTCTGACAATTTTATAAAAATGGGCTGCCATGCTTAATTGATGATAGGCCTCTTCATCTGCCATCTCCAGGCATTCTTTGTAAGTTACTGATACAGAGATCGCAGCCTCTATCCATCAGATCTTTGACTGCATCTGTGTTATTAACCTTTGGGTTGATCTGAGAGTGGCATCGCCCCAACTAACTGGCTGTCTTGTCAGCTTGGCAGCTGGGCTTTCCATGTTCTCTTTCACTTTCACTTTGTCTCTCAAGATCATCTACACAGATAGGGAAGGGACAAAGCAATGTAGCCAATTACCTTGTAATGTCTAGATTGTCCAGCTTTTCTCTGCAATAGTGCCAGAAGGCACTATTCGATTTCCAGGAGGAAATAAAATTCTGAAAGATATGAGCAGTTGATGCCCTAGAAATATAATAGTCAAAGTCTTAGCGTCATAGAGACTCCAGTTTCTAATTTTAGCTCCAACTCTATGTGACTTTTTGCAATATACTTAACCTCTCTGGAACCTAATGGTAAAAATAAATAAATAAATAAATAAATAAAGAGGAATCTATTTTGGAGCAGAAACAGTGAATTTTCCTCCAGAATTCATTCTCTCTGTGTATCTTTTATAGATGGGCCCTGCCTGTCAGGGACAGATTTATCTTTTGGAAGTGTTAAGATAAAAAGGTAGGAAATAAATAAATGAATAATTTACTAGCTCCCCCTTCTCCAAGGCCTTGGAAGGAGGCTGTGTAAGTGAGGGACTCTAAAGATTATACCAGATTAGCATCACAGTGATTCCCTGGTAAACCAGTAAATCTACCTCAACCTACTCCATTACACACACACACACACACACGTTATTTAGGGCTCCTGCTCTGCCAGTTTGAGACAATTCTTAGCCTACCTTGTTGCTGTGACTCTCTGACCCTGTTCTAGCGAAAAGGAGAACACAATATGTGCAACTTCCAGATAATAGCTTTTAAAAAAACCTTGCTTGTCTTCCATTTTCTTTTTCCCCTTTTCCACTGACCAGGAAATGGCAATGGCTAGACAAGGGAATCGGCCCCGTCTTGGATTCAGCTCTACCTGGAGGTCTGGCAGAGCCCTCTTGGGATAATCCACTCTGGATCACCCCATGTACTAAATATTCCTCGAGGAAGAAATAAACCTGTGGTGTGGTTTTTTTGTTTGTTTGTTTGTTTGTTTGTTTTGTTTTTAAGTCAATGTATATTTGAGTCTCTGCTAAAGTAGCTTAATCTATATCTTAACAAGTATAAATACCTACATTTTAGTATTTTTGTGAAGCTCAAAGGATGCAGTGCATGTAAAATGCTTGCACCTGGTACCCTACAAATGCTCTCTTGCAGACAGAATTTTCAATTATCTGTTTTTTTTCAGCAAAGAAGTAATCCTGAAATCAATAGAAAGGGTAGTGCTTGGATAATTTTAAACTAATGTTATTCTAGAATTTAATTCAATTAACAGTTATTCGGTTTAGAATAAAGGCATTTAAAAATTTTAATCTAACAATCAGTTACTGGGTGTCATCCTTGTGCCAAGAAGTGTGCAAACATCAGGAATATAAAATTCAATATCGTTTAGCACAATAAACATACTAATTGTTGCCTATGTGCAAAAGTGAAACATACTGTATAGTTTCAAATAAGGAAACATAAGATAAAAGTGTATTTCCTTGTCTACATCTATTTGTATTTCATTTATGCCTTCATGTTTTACTAGTTGTGATTTTCAGTATATAATGAAATTTCTGCAATAGGGAAGGGAAACATGCAATAATCATGTTCTTATTTCTAAACTACTAAAAAAACAGTGTGTAGAATTTATTCAGTTTTATCATACTCAAAATAAAAATTGACAAAAATTGACTGTGTATAGATAATTTTACTTGCTCAATTATCTGAAAATAATACCTACATGGATTACTGACTATGGGACTTGCTTTCTTAACTAACCCTCTTATTTATTTATTTGTTTGTTTATTTATTTTAGAGCTTGCGTGAGAGAGATATTGGGGGAGGAGTAGACGGAGTGAGAGCATCCTCAAGCAGACTCCCCACTGAGCAAGGACCCCCCCCTACTTGGAGCTGGATCCCAGGACCTTGAGATCATGACCTTGTGATCATGACGTGAGTCGAAATAGTCAGACACTTAACCAACTGAGTCACCCAGGTGCCCCAATAATTCTTTTTTATTAATCCAATCTTGCCATAGTGTCTTTCTGTCTTCTATACAGTTGAGTAAGGGATAGGTGGGGTTAGGTAGGGAGAGATAGGTAGGGGGCCATGGGATCAGGCTCACAAAATACAAAATGTGGGAGATGAAACCAGAAATAGGGGAACAAACCAAACCATCCTGTCCCAGGTGTCAGAGGTGGGGTCTTGTTATAAGAGCTACTTGTGACCAACCAAGAATTTTTGGACTGTAAAGAGGAAGTAAGCCATTGAAGGTATTATCACTAGTCCTAACTCAATGGTGCTCTCCATAGAGATGTCAAAAAGAGCATTCCTAAAAGCCCTTAGTGGTAACCCTGTCAGCACCCATTTCACTTTGGAGAGCTTTTTTTCTGTATCCTTGATTAATAAACTTCTATTGCTTTAGTCACTCTCCCTTGTCTGCAAGATTCTTTCTTCAACTATGAGAGACAAGAACCTCACTCTCCTGTGTATCACAGTTACTACTGTAGAGACCCCCAACTATTCAAATATTGGGAGATAACATTTTGTGATTTTAAAATAAAGGTAGTTAGTTTTATGTAAATGTTTTGATTCCTGATAGGTAAGATGTAAGGGTGAATACAAATTTAGGAAGCTTAATCCTCCCTGTGAAAAACAAGAGAAGAAGGGTGCCTGGGTGGCTCAGTCATTAAGCATTTACCTTGGGCTCAGATCATGCAGGCGGGATCCAGCCCCTCATTGGGCTCCCTGCTTGGCGGGAAACCTGCTTCTCCCTCTCTCACTCCCCCTGCTTGTGTTCCCTCTCTAGCTATCTTTCTCTCTGTCAAATAAATAAATAAAATCTTTAAAAAATAGTAATAAGAGAAGATAGCCTACATTCCCTTTTTTTCAGACATTTACTTTAGAAAATTTGTGGTTATACATTCTCTTTGAAATGTATGTAAACCTTTTTAGAGGCTAAATAAGCCTCTTGTCATTTTTATAATCCAGGAATATCTTTCTCTATGACCTGGGAATCACCTCTTTGAAATGTAATCATCTAAAGAAGATAACACACCTATATCCCAGTTTCTGTGGGCAGGTAGAAGGAGCCCCATCTCTTGCAAAACTACCTCTGGTCATAAAGGTAAGAATTTAATTTCCCTTTGGGTAAATTCAATTAACTAATGCAATGAGTCATCTCAATTATCAGGTGAATTTAGAATGAACTGTGTGTTACCAGTGGTGCTGTCAAGTCCTCTTACTTGAAACAATAGTTACTGTTTACCTTGACAACACAAATGAAATGCATTGTATCTGCTTGGTTACTAGAAGAGTGAGATTTCCTTTTGCTTTTGCAATCTCTTAGTGGATTGTCTACTATGTTCATCATATTCTGGTTTAATGCTTATTCAATAAGTATTTTCTCTCCTACCTGTGTGGAAACATTTTTCTGGGTTGGCGGAAGATTTTGTTTTTATATTTTCCCGCAACGGTGAACACAGATATCCATTCATATAACCATTCACTTATTTTTTATTTGTTGAGGAGAATGAGAGAGAAAGATACACAAAGAGAGAAAGAGATTGAGATTGAGGGAAGGAGTGGGAGGAGGGGCAGAGGGAGCAGACTCCCTTAGGAGCCAGGAGCCCAATGCCTGACACCATCCCAGGACCCTGGAATCATGACCTAAGCCTAAGGCAGATGCTTAACCAATTCAGCCACCCAGGCTCCCTACCATTCATATTTTAAAAGATATTTGAATTTTGCTCAAAAAATTTTAAAAAGCATAGTAAAAGTTTCTATACATGTACATACATAGTAAATTCAATCATTTGATACTGTTGTAAGTAAAAAAGGTAGACTATCAGCAGTTTCATGCCTTGCAACTAAATTATGTGAGTATAGAGAAATGTGTGGAAGAATCTACATCAAACAACTAAAATTAACTAATTAGTTGGAGAGAGATTACTACATTTCCATTTAGACATCTATCCTCATATTTTTTACGTGGTAAGTTCATGTTACGCTTCTTTTTCTTATCTTACAAAGAATAAATTGACTGGAAAAGATACTGATTGCATTTGCAACATAACATCATTAATCAAGGCTGGGACACTTTCCCTTTTTCATATATATACATAATGACGTATGCAAGTTTCAGATTATATCCTTAAAAAACCCTGCTTGTCCTCCATTTCCTTTTTCCTTTTTTCTCTGTCTGGAAAATGGCAACAGATGGATATGGGAAAAGTCCCCATCTATCTATCTATCTATCTATCTATCATCTATCTATCTATCTATCATCTATCTATATCTATCATCCATTTATAATGCAGTATTATGTTTGCAGTTGTATATATCTATTATATATAAAATATATATGAGATATATATTTAAATATATGTCTTATAAATTATATGTATATATGTAACTCCTAACATAAGACTGTGTAAATATTTGTTAAATGAAAAAAAAAATGCATGAATGAATGAATGACCATAGTCAGAGAAGGTTTTGAAGAATAGTGAAGATTTAAAGAAGCTAAAATGGGATGAGTTGACAGATGTTTGGAGTTAGAAAAACAGAAACAGTATAAATAAAAATCTATCTTGTAAAGTTTGGCTAATAATAAGGCAGGTAAAGTAGACTTTAATGTTGGTTAGAAGAGATCTTATTATAGAGTTGACTTTGATATTCGTTAAAAGAGATCTTTCTTGTAGTTTTAAGTTCCTGAAGCAAATGTATTTGCACACTGATTAACATAATTTCTGGTGGCAAGGAACTGAAGAGACTGGATAACTAAAAGCTGTAGATCACAGAAAAAGCAGGCCTGGTCTTAAATTGGTTCATACAGAGTTTCTCTATTGTTATAAAAAAGAAAGAAAGGTCACAGATGCAGGTCTCTTTGTAGATCTGTTGGAAGACTGGGAGGATCTCCTCTGCTGATGACTTTTCTGTCTCTGTGAGGGATGAAGATGAGATCTGGTGCCTCTGTCTTTAGTGCTACAGTGGCTGTCCCTGAGCTTAATGTCTACAAGCAGAGATGGTGTCTTATGTGCTTTTGAAGTTACAACTTTTAGTTGTCATTTGCATGCCCAGCTAATTCCAAAGCACGTCATTTTGCCTGGTGGTTTTTAGCCTTACTTACATCTTTCCAAATAAACTCTGAATGGACAGCCCTGAAGCTGGTTCCACATCGCCAGCCTATTCTCATCCTTTCTTCTTGGTGAGTTCCTATTTCGGATCCTTGGTTTCTTCCCTCAGTCAGGACCACCAAAGTGCTTTAAAAAGGAGAATGAATTCTGGATTCCTTTTCTTGCATAGGCTCTCTATCTGTTGTTGTTCAGTGAGAAAACTGGAAAAGAACTCCAGCTATTTCACACAATAAATGCATTTAAATACCATTAGAAGGGATTTAAAAACCATTAGAAGGCTTGGGAAAGAAGAAGTTGGGGAGACCACTGTATCATTTAGGAAATCAGGAAATGTTCAGATTATAAAAAAATCAATGCCACTGATTTCACTGCCCCTTGCACAAAAGCAGGTTATTTCTTTGGACGACACCAGGAAGCTGCTGGAAAAATCTTGATGCTAATGCCTTGGTAATGCTATCCACAGCCATGAGAATAAATATTGTTTTTGCTTTTCTTAGCCTTCCAGACTTAAATCAGTTGCTCTCATTGGCAGAATCTAACCGAGGACCATACTGGGAGGAATTCTTGAAAATGTAGTTGTAGTTTCCAGGCTTCCAGCTTCAATGATAAAAAGAGAATGCAGAAGGAGGGAAATGGGGCACAGTGGCCATCATAGTTTCACACAATCCAGCATATTTATCAGCAAAATCACTCATATTCTTTCCCAGGGAACAGTTCCTATTTGACCTACAGTAGGATCCTGAATATATATTCTCTAAGACAATGTTAATTCAGGGGAGAACCTAGGAAAAACTTAGGCCATTGAGTTGAAGCTAGTCAAGCATTAGAGGGCTAGGTTGATTTGCCTCTAGCTGACATTATCATAACTCCATAGCAGTAGCCCAAAGGGCATGGCAAATTAATGTAGGAGTCATTTGTAGGGTTGCCAATATATTCGTGCTTCTCCTGATGCCCAACAAGTTGTTTGAAAGCCAAAACAGGGGAAAGGAAGTAACGATTCAAAAGTATCACTAAAGAGTTCCATTCAGAATAAGTTACACTTCTCTAACTATAAAGGTAGCTCTGTTGTGTGTAATACTTTAGCAAAGAAAATTTGTAAGAAAGTTCAAGATAAAAAAAAAAAAAAACCTGTGGATGGGATTGGTTTGGTTTGAAGATTTTGACTTAAAACAACTTTGTGAACTAACATTGGTAAAGAAAATAGAAATTTAAGAAAGTTTGAGCAGGATACAAACACCAGAATCACAATATCTTTACTCAGTCCACAAAGAACCATTACAGTTAAACTTAGTAGTGAAACTTTGGAAAAGCTGAGAATACTATAATAAAATCAGTGAGTTTTATGAAACCATGATCAACTTCTTCAATTTTATGAAATGTCAAGCAATTTTTTATTTCTGAATTTAAATCTGAATGTCTTAGATATCCTACCATTTACTTCTTCCACAAGAATATTGGCAAGCATACCAAATAACTATCTTGCTTTGTAAGAGCCTCATTTTACTTCTGTTTAGGGAAAAGTCCAGATTCTAAAAAGATGGTGATCATAACAGGACCATTAGATGCTTAAATTGAGACTGATCGAAAAAGAAATGGAAGATTTAAAACATATTTTTTTTAGTTTTAGGAGGAACTGAAATTTAAAGGTCATGCTTGGCAATATTTGAACTTCTGTTTTACTAAAATACACAGTTTAAGACCTCTGAAATACAGTACATACAGCTTTTAAAACATGGGAATGGCAAAATAAAAACCTCTGAATTTCTCACATTTTTTGTTTTCACAGTTGAATAAATTCCCCATTTGTTTGTACTCTGCAGCCTAAGAAATATGAAAATCTGTTTTTTTAAATAAAGGGTTACTTCTAAAATTATCAGTGTGAAAGGAACCTTCTCAAAAATTGAGATTTTATTTATTAGTTACCTGTCCTAAAATCTTCTGTAAGAGATTTTATAATTTAAGATCAAGAACAATTTAAGGGCGCCTGAGTGGCTCAGTTGGTTAAGCGACTGCCTTTGGCTCAGGTCATGATCCCGGAGACCTGGGATCAAGCCCCACATTGGGCTCCCTGCTCAGCTGGAAGCCTGCTTCTTCCTTTCTCACTCCCCCTGCTTGTGTTCCCTCTCTGCCAAATAAATAAAATCTTTAAAAAAAAAGGAACAGTTTAATCTGACATATATATCATATGATAATATATAATATTTATGTATGCATTGCCCATTATATTTAATAATATCCATAAGAGGGGTGCCTGTGTGGCTCAGTCCTTAAGCATCTGCCTTTAGTTCAGGTCATGATCCCATAGCCCTGGGATCCAGCCCTGCATCAGGCTTCCACCTGCTTGGTGGGAAGCCTGCTTCTCCCTCTCTCAGTCCCTCTGCTTGTGTTTCCTCTCTAGCTGTGTTTCTCTCTGTCAAATAAATAAATAAAATCTTTAAAAAATAAATAAAATAAAAATATCCATAAGATATGTCCTGTGTTGGAAACATTGATATTTATACTTAGTTTCTTGGGCTCATAGAATATCATTTATGTGGTCAAAAATAATTTATTGAATTGTATCCTAAAAAAAATAGTAGCAGCAATAGTTACTATTTTAATTTAGTTGAATTAGTAAACTATTTAATTTTGTACAAAATGCATAAATAAAAGGAAATGCATTTTCTCTCCACAAAGAAAGGAAATTCTTTTCTCTCAGGTAACTATGAGTATGAAAAGACAAGCTGCTTAACCCAGGAGAGTATCTCCAGTTTCACTTAGTGGCAGTAAAATTTGGTAAGAAGGTAAAACTTAGAAGTGTTTTGCAAAGTGAAATGAACATAGCATTTAGAAGTGTATGAACATTCACGATTCAACAAAAATGGGGAGTCTGATCTCGTTAGAGGAATGGGCTCTTTCACTGAAGAGAGTAACATTTAAAATCTCCAGGTATATGAAGGCTTTCATATAGATCTTTCTTTCAAGTTTTTATAGCATTTCCTATTTGTGTCCTTCTTGTAGTCCTTATTTTACATTATTCTCCAGCTTATATATTAATGTACATGAATTCTCTACTGATTAAGTAAACTCTTAAGGGACAGAACCATATTTCATATTTCTTTATAATTCTCAGTTTTGCATGGCACAGTGCATATTATAGGCATGCAATAAGCATTGCCATTGGCTTCTTGATTATGATGATATGCCGGTGGTGGTGATGGTGGGTAAGTGGATTAAGAGGTGATTGGGTAATTGCTTGGATGCCAATCTTATAATTTTAAATACAACTTAGGACCATGGCATTAGAAGTAGGATTTATCATGAAAGAATTTCAAAGGCAGAAATATCAAGGTATTTGGTGACTAAGTCTAGGTAAGAAGTGCATAGTTGACACAATTAATAGTTGACTGTAAATTTTAAGTGTTGGAAAATAAAGGGGTGATTGAAAGGGAAGATGGTTGGGGCGCCTGCGTGGCTCAGTTGGTTAAGCGACTGCCTTCGGCTCAGGTCATGATCCTGGAGTCCCGGGATCGACCCCCATATCGGGCTCCCTGCTCCGCAGGAAGCCTGCTTCTCCCGCTCTCAGTTCCTCTGCTTGTGTTCCCTCTCTGGCTGTGTTTTTCTCTGTCAAATAAATAAATAAAATCTTAAAAAAAAAAAAAAAGAAAGGGAAGCTGGTTGGTCAAGAACGAAGATTCAAAGTTAGTTTTAGTAAATCTGTCATAACAATGAAGAAAGTGAAAATTATAAGAAACTTTCAAGTTAGGCATTTGATATTTCACTTGACTTAAAAAAATCTCTTAAACATATAGAGTACCTTACACAGCATCTTAAAATCATGGAAATAGGTATAAGCTTTCTAATAAATTTTGTGGTATTCCTTATGTTTAAGATTTATAGCTAATCAGTTAATTTATATTTATATTTAATTGTCTAATATATAGTGCATGTATGTCTGTGTTCTTATGATCTATGTTTGACAAATTAAAATTTAATCTTTGATAGTGAAAATACTGAGTGAAAAAAATTTATTCTGTAGCATGTTACATGAAGGTAAAGCAAATTCGTTTAATTTTTGTTGTGTAAGGCAGCCTGAATTTGAAAATTAGGTGAGCAATGGGGCAGGTTGATGTGTTCCAATGTAGTGTGAAGACGATGCAGTGATTCTAAAGATAGTCTGATACCAACAGACTTTTTAGCTATGACTTTACACTAAAACTGATCTTCAGCTAGAATTGACACCTTTTATTGTTTTTAAGATTTTATTTTATTTTATTTTATTTTATTTTATTTTATTTTATTTTATTTTATTTTATTTTATTTTATTTTAGAGAGAGAGTGAGCTGGGTGGAAGAGCAGAGGGAGAGGGATAAGTAGACTCTGTGCTGAGCATTAGCCCCTGAGATCATGAGCTGAGCCAAAATCCAGAGTCTGATGCTTCACCGGCTGAGCCACCCAGGGGCCCCTCCAATCACTCAACACCTTGGGTGTCCAAAGACTTTAACTCAAAATTCTAATTCTTTGAATTTTTATTTGTGTTTTTTTGTTTTTAAAGTTTTTCTTTTTTCTCTACATATTCTCCACACTTATAAAATTCTCTGGATTTTTAAATCTTTATTCTGGAAACTGTATTTCAATTTATATATATACCAGGAACTGTATACATATTGTGAACTGATTAGTTTTTAAATGTGTTATTTTATCAACTGAGACAAACAGTACCAGGAAAATCAGCAAGAAAATTATCGGTATTCTGTAGCTTCCATTTATATTTATGCAGAAATTTTTGGCCATAAATATCTTCAAATAAAATAAGCTTCAGGTGAGTCTGAATAAATTGACTATGTGGTTTATATCATACACTAGTAAGTGACAATAAATACACTTGGCATGCAAAAGTGGCACAAACCAAGGGAAATTTCATTTAATATTGATAAATGTGAAATTTTCTTCTATATGAATAATCTGAATATTTGTCCATTGATGGCCACAGTTGTCTCCAAAGTGAGGATGAAAAAATAATCTTCTAAAAGAGGACTTCTAAAATAGATAAATATCTATATATGTATTTATTCTCTAAAATATCTATATATTTATCTATTTTAGAAGTATATATAACCAATTGTACATGAAGCTTGCCTGATTCATTCTGGCTACTTTTTAAAAAAATAGTTGAAAAAGTATCATGCAGCTTTGTGGTATTTCATTTACCTTCTTTTTCCTTTTTCCATATTTATAATTTTATTTTTTTTATACTTTGTCATACTTGCAAATTAACTACAAAGCATAGGGAAGTTTACTTTTTTATTTTTTTAAGATTATTTATTTATTTATTTGAGAGAGAGCGAGATCATAAACAGGAAGAGAGGCAGGCAGAGAGAAGGGGAAGCAGGCTCCCTGTTGAGCGGAAAGCCTGATGTGGGACTCAATCCCAGGACCCTGAGATCGTGACCTCAGCTGAAGGCAGAGGCTTAGCCCTCTGAACTACCCAAGTGCCCAAGGGAACTTTTATTAATGACAAACTTCTCAGCACAATAATCTTGGAGAAATACTTTCATATAACATTTGACATGAAGTTGAACGATAGTCCTCTCTGACTTCATGGAAACAGTGTCAATGGAATACAGACTGAATTACAAAGGGCAGTATTTCCCAGAAGCTGTGAAAGATTGAAAAGTATCTCAGTTTGTGACATTCTATTTGATATCATATTACTTTATACTGCCTAAGGATTCTTCTTAAGAAAAAGAGAAAAAAGAATTACAATCTTTTATTTCATGACCACTAACATCTGTGGGACCACTAATTTCTGTATTAAATGGTCACAAGCAGTCATATTTTAAGGCAGAACAATGATGCTGTATTTATGTATATTTTATATATTGACAATTTTTTCAACCAAAAGTCCCTTTTCTCTTCTATCTGATAAATGGGGTATGTGACTTCATAATCAAAAGTATTCTCTCAAGTAATATTTAAGGAAACAAAGGTTTCCAGCTATAAATACTCAGAGCTTTAAAACAGATGTTTTAAGCACAGGGTGAAAGCAGGCTCCTACCATTGTTGCCCAGTGGAGACTAGAGTTTGGGGAACAGTGCTAAGGTACTCTGTGTGTAATGATCTGTTCTCTGATCCAGAAACCTTATGTATACTGTTAGAACATGGATCAATTTCTTTCTGTCTATCTATCTATCTATCTATCTATCTATCTATCTAGCTAGCTAGCTAGCTAGCTAGCTAGCTATCATCTATCTATCATCTATCTATCCACACACACATCAGCCATTCTATTTCCTACCTTAGAGAATCTAGAATCTTTGTTCAATGGCAATGTGCCCAGCCTCAGAGGATGATGCACATTTCTACTGATAAAGCATGGGCTTAAATAGATCTATTCTAATCCTTTGGGTTTTTTTTCTTTTTTTGTTAAATGTAAAAGAAGTGCTTCCTACAATTCAAACAAGCTCTTATTATTTTCATTTACTTAAAACTAAGTAATACAAGAATCTAGGAATTGTGAAGATTAAATGAAATGAGAAATAAAATAACTAGAATAGGACCTACTTGTTGCTTAGCTAAAAAGAAAAAAAAAAAAAAAAACAAAAAACGCCACTGCTGCTACCACTACTATTAATGGGAATTATCTCAGGTCTGAGCACCTGCAGGCCTGTTGTTTAAGTGTCTGTATCATAGATCTGGGGAACCAGTTTGGGGTGGGGGGTATTAAAGAGGGGTTATTTAATCACAAGGACAGAAATGGGCATGTTGATAAATGAGGGAACATCAGGGTAAAATATAAAAGGGGTAAAATTTAATTAGAGCAATTATTCTCAAACAGGAACCCTTTATACTTTTTTTTTTTTTTTAGATTTATTTATTTGACAGAGAGAGCACAAGCAGTGGGAGCTGCAGGCAGAGGGAGAGAGAGATCAGAAGGGAGCTCGATCCCAGGACCTTGGGCTCATGACCTGAGAGGAAGGCAGATGCTTAACTGACTGAGCCACCTAGGCAATCCCCTTTATACTCTTTCTTTTTTTTCCCCCCCATAAGTAATTTTTATTATTGTTCCTTCTTGGGGATTTTGTATTTTGTATTTTTTTAAAAAGATTTTATTTATTTATTTGACAGAGAGAGGTCACAAGTAGGCAGAGAGGCAGGCAGAGAGAGAGGAGGAAGCAGGCTCCCTGTCCAGCAGAGAGCCTGAAGCAGGCCTCTATCCCAGGACTCTGAGATCATGACCTGAGCCGAAGGCAGAGGCTTAACCCACTGAGCCACCCAGGTGCCGAAGGGATTTTATATTTTTAAACATTGTGTCTACCAATATATTTTCTCAGGTACTTAGACAAAAGCACACTACTGCTTTGATTCTGGTCAGCAAAGGTAATGAACTTAAGTTATTCACCTGACCAAATCACCGTAATTTGCATTGGATATTTAAAAACAAGTTATCCATTATAGCTTTTGAAGATTTAATGTAGATATAGTTTCTGATAGACTTTTACAAATACTGAAAGTAGCTTCCAGGCCCTCTTCTATTAAGGATCTTTGAAGATTCATAAGAACTACCAGATTTTAAAACTGCACCATCCAATGAGGACAAAAATTAACATTACATTACAACTCCTGATTATTCTTATTTACTTTTTCACAAAGTGTTCCATAGAGTTTTGAAAATACACAAAAAGCATTTCTGTATTTAGGTAAGGCTTTTAAAATATGAAGTTATACCACAAAGCAGTGTGACAGGTTTTCTTCTATCACTTGTAAACTCTAGAGAAGGCAATCCTCAGAACCCTAGAAGTGCTGTGGAAATCTCTTGAATTACAATCAGCATAAACTGTATCCAATGAAGAGTCAAGGGATCTTGGTTCTAGATGCCATCCTGCATGGTGAGATTCTGAACAAATCTCCAACTTCTGGATAGCCGAAGCCCCATCATAGGATGAAAAGGGCTGACTGAAGTCATCTGTAAGATCCCTTCCAGCTCTGTTATTTTGTAATGTGATGAAATTGGACTAACATGTTTCAATTCCTTGGATGTTAAAATTACATTAAATGTACAGCACTTTTAAAATTCCTACTTCTTTTTTGAGTCCTGTTCTTAAATCTTTTTTTCATGTTCTTCAGTGCACTGAAATGTATTTTCCTACTTAAGAGCCTCTTCATGAATAACAATTAAAAAGTTTCTCAAGGATGTCTTTCTCATAAGTTACTTTTACTTATGTATTTATTTTTTATTTTATTTTATTTTTAAAGATTTTATTTATTTGACAGTGAGAAACACTGCTAGAGAGGGAACACAAGCAGGGGGAGTGAGAGAGGGAGAAGCAGGCTTCCTGCTGAGCTGGGAGCCCGATGCGGGGCTCGATCCCAGGTCTCCAGGATCATGACCTGAGCCGAAGGCAGATACTTAAGGACTGAGCCACCCAGGCGCCCCTTACTTTTATTTTATTTTATTTTATTTTATTTTATTTTATTTTATTTTGTTTTGTTTTGTTTTATTTTATTTTATTTTATTTTATTTTATTTTATTTTATTTTATTTTATTTATTTTATTTTATTTTATTTTATTATTTATTATTTTAATTTAATTTAATTTTATTTTATTTTATTTTTTTTATTTTATTTATGTTAGTTTTTGACTTGCTGCTTTAATTTTCCAAGATCTCTTCTGCTCTTGTGGAAGCTAATACCCTCACCACTTTTTCATGAAATTTACCATTCTGGACCAAAAGGAAAAAATGGTGTCAGGATGATCCACTGAATATTCTAGTTATATTAGAGACAGCAGGGCTCAGTGGCAGCCATCACAGCTGTGTCCTCAGAGGGCTGCCACAGGGGTCTGCAGCTTTTTTCCAGGTATTTCTGGATTTCTGGTCTAATCTGAGACTGTATCTTAGATTTTACCTGACAGCAAACTTTTACAACTCTCCAGGGTTTATATCTTTATACATCAATTTCTTATCCAAAACCATGTTACTCTTTCTGAGCTCCCAGACCTTGGAAAAGTACTGACAGAGCTCGGCATTAGCCTGTCCTTACCAGGAGGAGGGAGTCGGTAGGGAGGCGGCTGCTATGAAGGCCTTGCTCACAGCTTCTGTTGTTACCTCTGTTACAAGGTTTTGTTTGGACCCAAGTTTGGCATGTATGGCTATGGTGACACAACCTTTAGGATCAGCCACCACAGGACCTAAGGGAGGAAGTGGTCCCTTTGGTTCCTTGCTCTGGCTCTTACCCTTGTTTGTTCTATTAGCTTTCTTGGGCATCTTGGGTGCCTGAGGGGAGCCAGCCCAAGGCCTGGCTGTGCCTCCCCACAGGAGCTACCTCAGCCCACTGCCCTGTCAAAACCTTTACTCTTTTAACTATTTAGAACCCCAAATAAGTTTTGCATCAATATTTATTGTATTAGAATTTAAAACTGAGAGATTTTAAAATTGAGTACTTCACTTTAACTTTATTTAAAACATTTTATATAAATTCCTTTTTCCAAAATTAAAGTGAGAAATGTCATTGTTTAAATTTTTTGCAAATAACTTCAATGTTTGGCTTCTCATATCTCTGCATTCAAACAGTTCTGTTCTATTTGAGTGAAGTATGATGAAGTTTTGGTTTTATACAGATTTGCATTTAGAAAAGAGGAGTATTGTAATAATTGTTAAGATAATTGTGGTTATTTTGTTTTGGAATTACGTCAAAACTTATCAGTGGATGGTTTCTTAAAAGTTGATTATAATGTAGAATTTTGATCTATAGCAACAAATATTTCAAAGCAATAAATGTGAAATACATTGATTTGTATTGCATCTTAATTACCTTTACTCATGCATAATTCTGTAACATCATGCATTACTATTTGGAAAATATTGGTTAACTGAGTTATGTATGTCTTTTAAAAGTTGACAAATTCATTATTACATTTGTTAGCATCAGTGGTGTTCTCATAAGAATATCATTTAAGTATTGGGAAAACGTCAAGTTCATGGTGGCAGACCTGCATTTTACAAAATTCTAATTTTTCCTTGAGAGCATGAAATATACCATTGCAACAAATATTGTCAGTTGTTTTCCTTGAAATGACAGGTTCACTTCATTAATTTTTGAAAAAATGTCTGTCAAAACATGTCTGTGTAATTACAGTATATCACTATGTTTTCAGGTAAAAATGGTTCTCTACTGGAAAGCATCTAGTTGAGCTTGCATTTGAAGCAGTTGCACAAGGGCTTTTACTGGATACAGCCACATGCTTCAGAATGTAGCAGAAGTATTTTATCTTTATCTCTCGTTTTGTCATATAGACTATTAAAGACAGGTATATGCAAAGGTGGAGGTTAATTCAATTAATTTTACTGCTTCATCAAGAATGCTGGCATGTGAAATTCAATGTTTTTCTTTTTTACAGAGTTATGAGTGCATGGCAATAAAGATTACAATGCCTAGACTACCAATATATAATTTGGTGTTGCTACCTTAATTCATGTTAAGGTATCAGTAGTTTTACCATCATTGCTTTTGCACAATCTGTGTACATGTCAACCAAATGAAAAGGCAAATTATGTGAATATTATTAAGAAATAGTTGTAACCTCATTGGCCCCTGAGTGGGTCTTACCAGCTGTTTTTGGTTCTAGAGATCATACTTTGAGAACAATTGATTTAAGGAGCAAGGGGGTGGGAGGGAAATGCATCAGTGTGTCAGAAATCTCCCTAATATCCTGACAAGCAAATAGGTTAAAGATGTCACATCAAGCCCATTAAAAGAGAGGGCTGTTTATTTGCATTCATCAACCATCCATCTCAATAATCCCTAGTTCTCGTTCCCAGTGGTTGATGTTGTGATGTGGACATCTTTCATTCGGATGGATATTGTCGGAGTACGTGCGATGGTTGTGAATCTTTAATCACTGATTCATGGTTTCTAGGTCTTCTAGTGTAGTTGAAGGGAGAAACCAAGAAGTTTTTGAGTTTTATCCAGTCATTCAAACAAAGTGCTTATTGCACCAGATTCAGGTTGTTACCTAAGCTTCATCTTTTTCTTGTGCTATCATTCCTTTTCTCTCATCTGATGCAGGGGCCTACTGCATATTTTTCCTTCTCCCTACAACCTTACATTAGAAGCAGGCAGGTGTATTTTTGCATTATTTACTTATAACATCTGCTTTGTGGAAACAGGGAGTAATTCTTGTTGACTCAACTACTTTATCTTGCTTAGTAAGATAAAGTTCAGTAACACCCAAAGCTAAAACATTTTTGTGGTCAGCAGTTACTGACTGGTACAAAGTTATTACTTTTATGTACTTATCATAGTACTTTCAGCTCATGGACTGCTGACATTTGTTTTTCTTATCCCAAGTTAAGGAAATCACACAAAAACCTGTAAGAACTCTGCTTGGTATGGTAAGTTGAGATTTAATTTCTAGAGGCTAGAGAATGCCTCTCTATCCAGAGCATGATGCTCTTTACTGATGCATTAGAAACTTTGTATACTCTTAACTGACAATGAGATGCTAGTTTTTTTTTTTTTTTTAAACAAGGATTTTTTTTTTTTAAGATTTTATTTATTTGACAGAGAGAAACACAGCCAGAGAGGGAACACAAGCAGGGGGAGTGAGAGAGGGTGAAGCAGGGTTCCTGCCGAGCAGGGAGCCCAATGTGGGACTCGATCCCAGGTCTCCAGGATCATGACCTGAGCCGAAGGTAGTCGCTTAACCAACTGAGCCACCCAGGCGTCCCGAGATGCTAGTTTTTATACTGGCTTCAATCTTTATTTTTTAATGTGTAAATATATTTCATTTTTGTCTCATCTACTATTATTTATTGTTAATTACATTTTATTGATCCCTACTAACCACTGTAAATTTTTTTAAATATGGTATTATATAAGTAACTAAATAAATGTCTAACAGTGACTTCTCATATGTTACTCTGTTTAAATTCTCTTTATCCCAATTTTTTTCTCTGAGGGCAATTTTAAATGTCACAAAGAGTCTGATGGTGTGTCTCTGATACATAATATAAAGAGTCTTACATATAAAGACCATGGTTTTTTTAGACCATGATTGCCAGAGTTATGCGATCCCTGAAACTGAAATACGGTATGGAATTTTGGGGATAATTGATTGGACAAAAAATGAAAACATGAGATAATACTTCCAAGAATCCTTAGGAAAATTAACCCATGGGACATGAAATCCTCCTAGTCATACTCACACAATGGTTTTTTGTTCATGTGAGAATTGGTAGAGAATACTAATACATTTAGACAGTTGATTCTAAGAAATGCATGTTGAAGGCCTCTGCAAAGACCATGTGTGTTTTGTACTAAGGAAGAATGAATAATGCTTTTAAGAACCATTTATTTCTTTAGAGATTCAGATGTCTGCTTACAAGATTTCAAGATTTAATTGGAACTTTTCTAGTGTAAGACTAAGTTAATTTTAACTTTGAAAATTTTCTGCATTGGAGAAGATGTATACCTAGTTTGACCAAATCACATAGTAGTTTTGGAGGAAGGGTAGGACACCATCACATGGTGAAGTGGCAAACATGAGCAGCACATAGATATTTAGTCTTTTTTCCTTTATCTCCTTTCTTGTATTTCCTGTACCCTCAACACTCCCAGTCTTATTATAAAACAAGTAGGTTTAGAATGTAGTGAGTGGGGGATGAGGCATAGAATTTGGGAGAGGAAAAACAAGTATCACAAGAAAAAGTAGCAAATCCCTTCAGAGTGTAAGAGTCTTTTCCAGGTTGTCATTCATACATGAAAAACTTAAGAGTTCATATGCACACACAGGCGCCTGGGTGGCTCAATGGGTTAAAGCCTCTCCCTTTGGCTCAGGTCATGATCTCAGGGTCCTGGGATCGAGGCCCGCATCAGGCGCTCTACTCGGCAGGGAGACTGCTTCCTCCTCTCTCTCTGCCTACCTCTCTGCCTACTTGTGATCTCTCTCTCTGTCAAATAAATAAATAAAATCTTTTAAAAAAGGATTCATATGCAAATCTGGGAGTGTCTGAAAGATACTGACCCTATATAAACTTTTTCTTTTGTTCTGTCTTTTAGGGATTAATAATGTTTAATGAGAAATTAGCAAAGCATGCTCATTCTTACTTTATTCTTACATATAACATATTTATCAGATTCTCATTTTAGTATAGAAATCCAGTGATTACTTCTACAAGATATTTTTGTCATTAGTCTTGCTATTAAACACCATGGCCCTAAAGCTTATATTTGAGAGATTTAGAAAAAGTGATTATTTCCTGACTTTCCAGAATAGTGTCCCCTCCCCACTCATTGTACAGAGAAGTTTTCAGATTATTTCTTTTCCCTGGATAACAGAAGATCAGGGAAAAACTCAGGTACTAAAATATTAGCCTTAAAAAGTTCTGCTCTAAGCACATGATTAAGTGCTATAATACAGTTTTAATTTGTTACACTTAAGTTCTTTTTTTATTTCAGAATTATCACCTATTTTTAAAACAACATTATTGAGTTATATATTACAAATCATAAAATGCATCCATTTTAAGTGTGTGATCTCATAATTTTTAGTAAATATAAAAAGTTGTAGAATCATCAGCACATTCCAATTTTAGAGTCTTTCCATAAACCCAGAAAGATTCACTGTGCCTATTTTCAATGAATCCTCATTCCTACTGTCATCTCCAGGCAACCACTAATCTATATGTGTCTTTAAAGATTTTTCCTTCTGGACCATTCATATACATGGAGTCATATACTATTTAGTCTTACATCTGAGTTCTTTAGCTTAGTATAATGTTTCTGAGGTTCATGCATGTTGTAGAATCATATATCAGTAGTTTATTTTTTTTATTGCAGGATAACATGGATATACCACTGTTTATTTAGAAATTTATCAGTGGATAGGCATTTGACCACTATGAATACTATTACTGTGAACATTTATATACACATCCTTGTGTGGACATAGGTATCTATTTATTTTAGCTAAGTGCCTAGAAATGGAAATGCTGAATCATATGATCAATTTATGTTTAACTTTTAAATAAACTGCCAAAGAGGTTTTCCAAAGTGACTGCACTATTTTACATTATTATTAACAATATACAAAGGTTCCAGTTTTCTACATTCTTTTTTCTTTAATATTTTATTTATTTATTTGACAGAGAGAAACACAGCTAGAGAGGGAACAGAAGCAGGGGGAGTGAGAGAGGGAGAAGCAGGCTTCCCGTGGAGCAGGGAGCCCAATGCAGGGCTTGATCCTGGGATTCTGGGATCATAACCTGAACCGAAGGCAGATGCTTAATGACTGAGCTACCCAGACACCCCAGTTTTCAACATTCTCACTATCACTTATTATTATATGTCTTTTGATTATAGCCATTCTAGTGGTTATGAAATGACCCCTCGCTGTGGTTTAAATTTATATCTGCCAATTGACTAATGAGATTGAACATGTGTTTATTAACATTCATAAGTCTTTTTTAAATGACAATTTAAATATTGTCAGTGACTGCAAGTTGACAGTAAGGTAGAGGATCTTGCTGAATTCACCTTTTAAATCTTCTTGGGTCAGCCTCAGAGGCTTTTTATGGTAAAATGGTACTTTGCTCTTCAGTGAGATAAATGAACGTCTCTAAGATAGGATACTGTGATAACATATGTTCTCTTCTGCTTACACTGGTTGGGGAGATATACCTAGCCCTGGTTACCCACTTGCCATATTTCCCTGCAGGACTCTAGCTTTCTTTTGAGCAATGTTAGGATTTTTAGGCAAAAATGCCATGTATCCAGGGGTGCCTGCGTGGCATGGTTGGTTAAGAGTTAGACTCTTGGTTTCAACTCAGGTCACAGTCTCAGGGCTTTGAGATCGAGCTCCATGTCCAGCTCGGCACTTAGTGTGGAGTCTGCTTGATGATCTCTCTCCTTCTCCCTCTAACCCTCCTGCTCATGTGCCCTCCCTCTTTCCCCCTCTTTCTCTAAAATAAATAAATAAATCTTAAAAAAAGTCATATCCATTTCCAAAAGTGAAATACAGTAGCACAGGGAATTTAACACCACACAGTGATTTTTGTGTTAGGTGCTAGTAGCCCTATATAAAATCTAAATTGAGATTATTTGCCTACAGACTTACCAGCTGGCCTCCTTGACTCAATCCTCTGCCTCTCTGGAACTGTGATATATACAAGACCCATATAAACTTGAGGACTTGAACCTGGGTACTCTTTACTCTCTGCTTTTCAAATTCCTGCACAACATTTTTATTCTGACTATTGTAAATAAGACAAGAACATAACAATATTTTTCAGGACTGAGAGTACCACATTTTTTGCATGTTTTGATGCCTGTAACCATGAACTTGCTTACAAAAGGAATTAGCACAATTTTGGCAAGTTTTTGTTAGATAATGTTTCAGAATTCCTCCCCTTTCCTTGTACTACTGTGATGTATATATACCACATTTAGAGACATTTGCCCTACTATGTTACCAGCAACTATGTAGTAGAATACTTTTGCCATTGTACCTTCTGTCATTACAAAATAACTGCTATTATATCTGTTCTGCCACCATAAATAACTGTAGCACTGGACACAACATGTGAACTGTTTTTCAGATATTGAATAACAGGTGTCATGGGACTGCAATCACAGAAAAAAAGGAAATATATGAGGAGATCACATGCAAGATTGCTCTGGTCTCTGCCTGGTGCATGTTCCTGACTGTAGTTTAGGGAGAGGAAGCCAAAAGTAGTCTCATAAAACTGAGGAAACAAAGGTCAGAACTTGAGTACTGACTTGCCTAGAATTTTCAGAGCAGGGTACCAGAAAAGAGATACCTACATAGAGAAGGAACTTCAGAAATCTGTAAACAGCTCACCTTGGGTCTTTGATTACATACTAAGCTGAGCATGTACAAATGACACTCCAAGAGACTGTATAAATAGTGACTACCAAAAGACACACAGCTATTTAGGAGCCCTAAGCTGAACAACTGCTACAGCTGGCGCAGAACAGATGCCATTCCACTAAGCCAGTGTGGAGAGACTTCATTTAATATGATAGGTACCAAAGCAGTCACACTTTAGTGGTAGGGCAGTTCTAGCTCTCAAAGCCTGCTCTCTTTCAACTAACAAAGATAAAACAAAAACAAAAACAAAACCAGAAAAACTTGGAAAGGTAAAGGATATGTGTACACAAATTAACTGTCAGATGGAACAAAACAAATGATTCACTAAGGAAAGCAATAACATGTAAATATTCAATAATATAGTATTCATAATATCCAGTATACAGTGACAAATAGACATTCAAGAAACAATTAATGAGACCCATAACCAGGAGAAATATCAGTCAATAATGAAAATAGCAGAGGTGTCAGAATTAGCAGATGGCATTACAGCAGCTCTTAAAAACTATAGAACACTTATGAAAGAAATTGAAGAAGACACAAAGAAATGGGAAAGCATCCCATGTCATGGATTGGAAGAAGAAATGTTGTTAAAATGTCTAATGCTACCTAGAGCAATCTACACATTCAGTGCAATCCCTGTCAAAATACCACCAGCATTTTTCACAGAGCTGGAACAAACAATTCTAAAATTTGTATGGAACCAGACAAGACCCTGATTAGTCAAATGTTGAAAAAGAAAACCAAAGCCAGGGGCATCACAATTCTAGATTTCATGCTGTATTACAAAACTGTAATCATCAAAACAGTACAGTACTGGCACAAAAACAGACACTTAAATCAGTGGAACAAAGTAGAGAACCCAGAAATGGACCCTCAACTAATAATTGACAAAGCAGGAAAGAATAACCAGTAGAAAAAATATAGTCTTTTTAACAAACGGTGTTGGAATATTGGACAGCTACATGCAAAAGAATGAAACTGGGTCACTTTCATTTATCATACACAAAAATAAATTTAAAATGGATGAAAGACCTATATGTGAGACAGGAATCCATCAAAATCCTACAGGAGAACCCAGGTAACAACCTCTTTGATCTCAATCACAGCAACTTCTTGCTAGACATCTCCAGAGGCAAAGGAAGCAAGGGTGAAAATGAACCATTGGGACTTCATCAGATTAAAAAGCTTTGTACTGCAAAAGAAACAACCAACAAAACTAAAAGCCAACCTACAGAATGGGAGAAGATATTTGCAAATGACATTCAGATCAAGGATTAGTATCTAAAATATATAAAGAATTTATCAAACTCAATACCCAAAAACAAAAATCCCTTCAAGAAATGGGCAGAAGACATGAATAGACGTTTCTGCAAATAAGACATACAAATGGCCAGCAGACACATGAAAAAATGTTCAACACCACTCAGCATCAGAGAAATACAAATCAAAACCACATTGAGATACCACCTCACACTGGTCAGAATAGTTAAAATTAATAACATAGGAAAAAAAGATGTTGGCAAGAACACAGAGAAAGGGGAACCCTCTTACACTCTTGGTGGAAATGAAAACTGATGTAGCCACTCTGGGAAACAGTATGGAGATTCCTTGAAAAGTTAAAAATAGAGCTACCCTATGGCCACCAATCACACTACTAGGTATTTTTCAAAAGGATACAATAATAGTGATTTGAAGGGGCACCTATACCCCAATTTTTGCAGCAGCAATGTTCACAATAGACAAAGTATGGAAAGAGCCAGATGTCCATCAACAGATCAATAGATAAAGAATATGTAGTATATATTTATACTGGAATATTATTCAGCCATCAGAAGGGATGAAATCTTGCCATTTGCAATGATGCAAATGGAACTAGAGGGTATTATGCTAGGTGGAATAAGTCAGTCAGAGAAAGACAAATACCATATGATTTAACTCATATGTGGAATTTAAGAAACAAAATAGCTGAAATGGGGAAAGGGAAGAAAACTAAAATGAGATAAAATCAAAGAGAGAGGGACCTGGGTGGCTCAGTGGGTTAAAGCTTCTGCCTTCCACTCAGGTCATAATATCAGGATCCAAGGATCAAGGCCCACTTCGGGCTCTCTGCTCAGCAGGGAGCCTGCTTCCTCCTGTCTCTCTGCCTGCCTCTATGCCTACTTGTGATCTCTCGCTCTCTGTCAAATAGATAGATAGATAGATAGATAGATAGATAGATAGATGATAGATAGATAGAATCTTTATTTTATTTTATTTTTAGATAAAATCTTTAAAAAAAATCAGAGAGAGAGGCAAACCATAAGACACTTTAAACTATAAAACGAACAGGGTTTTTGGAGGGGAGGTCAGTGGGGAGGTGGAGTAATTGGGTGATGGGTATTAAGGAGGGCACTTGATGTAATGGGTACTGGGTGTTATATATTACTAAATTCTACTCCTAAAACTAATAAAAAGAAATTAGTACAAATTTTAAAAGCAATTTAAGGGCAAATTTGATTTTAAAATTTAATTTCCTATATAAGATACAACTTTTTCAAACCTCACATTAAATAAGTACATAGTAGATATAAAAAATAAAACAACAAACTGTTCAACATAGTGTTAGAAGTCCTAGCAACAGCAAATCAGACAACAGAAAGAAATAAAAGGTATCCAACTTGGCAAAGAGGAAGTCAAACTCTCTCTCTTTGCAGATGACATGAT
Organism: Spilogale gracilis; assembly: GCA_004023965.1. Classification (NCBI taxonomy): domain Eukaryota; kingdom Metazoa; phylum Chordata; class Mammalia; order Carnivora; family Mephitidae; genus Spilogale; species Spilogale gracilis. Next base: position 320 of record PITA01009461.1, on the reverse strand, counting down.
ACTATATGTGGAAAACTCAAAAGACTCTACCCCCAAACTACTAGAACTCATCCAACAATTCGGTAATGTGGCAGGATACAAAATCAATGCACAGAAATCAGTTGCATTCTTATACACTAACAATGAAAAAATAGAAAGGGAAATCAGAGAATCGATTCCATTTACTATAGCACCAAAAACTATAAGATACTTAGGAATAAACCTAACCAAAGAAGTCAAGGATCTGTACTTGAGGAACTACAGAACACTCATGAAAGAAATTGAAGAAGACACAAAAAGATGGAAGAGCATTCCATGCTCATGGATCGGAAGAATAAACA